>JAOXNR010000627.1:0-10868 GCA_028571225.1 Parsonsia alboflavescens
TGACCCTAAATGCTCGTGTGAAGAAAACGATTCAGAAGAAGAAGATGAGGCTAGTAGAAGAAGGCGACGGACAAGAAAGAAATCAGGTGGATGTTTATCCAGACGTCCTCCACATGATGATGATGAAGGCAAGCCTACAGCAATACTAGTTCCAAGGCCATTCACTGGCTTTGCAGATTTTTACAGCCCTCATCCTAGAAGATCAGCCTTTTTGCCGATGAGCAAAGAGAATAATCCATCTATCTATCAAGAAGATCTTAAAGAAGACGACAGATTACTATGAGAAATCTCCTTCTTGCAAAAAGGTAAAAAAATCACACCAAGCAGGTCAACTCCAATTCCGTTCATGATGAATAGACCTTCAAGGAGTTCCTATGCTTCGGATTTTCCACCCTTGGAAAGAAGAGAGAACGAGGCAGATAGACGAACCTCCCGACCTTACATTTCTCATAAGGCAATTGATGAATGTAGGAGACATGTTCCTCTCAATCAAGCAGAAGAAGTGCTCAATTGGTAGACTGCCAATGCCATGGCCCAAAATCTTGTCCTGACAAGGATCGATGATCTAGTCATTCAAGTCGAAAAGAAGATTGACCACGCAGAGAAATTGTGCCTTGAAATGGTGAACAGGCACAACACTCTCTATCGAGATCTCAAAGAGATGATCCGTGCTGTTACCACTTACCACAGTGAGTTCGATGAGAAACGCCAGGAGATTCGAGACTTGAAAAGACAACTCGAAAACTATGAGAAAAGTAAGTCTCAAACTGCTCTGGTTAAATTATCTCCATCACAAGGTTTCTCCATGCTCAACATTTCCAACAACCCACCGACTTTCCACACCCCAACTCCACTTTTTGGTGGACCACTGGGTTCTGTTCTACCTCAAACTGAGAAGATTGTTGACTACGGTATACCAGACTCCAGCTTTTGGGTTAATTAGGGAAAAAGAACATTCCTATGTTTATCCATCGATGAAGAAAAAGCATTCAAGCTCAACTACTCAGTCGGAAACCTTCCGACCAGATAGTTCCAGACATTCTCGAAAAGGAAAGGTGAAAGCACCAGTCCAGCCAGATGAAATCCAACGTGAATTTCCAAGGAAAGAAGAATTCAAGACTCCAATCCAACAAGGACCTCTTTCGACCAGTTCCACAAGACAGCCTGATCCAGTTTTTTCGGCAAGTTCCACAAAGCAGCCTGATCCTGCTTCATCAAATCATCCTCTGGAGCTCACAGTGTCATATCATGCTGATGAAGCTTCGATAGCATCTAAGACTCAAATGAAGATCCAGTGTCTCATGAAGTTTTAACACTTTCTGAAGACTCAAATGAAGATCCAGTGTCTGATGGAGTTTCAACACCGTCTGAAGGCTTAAATGTCAATCCAATGTCTGAAACTTCCACAAAAAGCTTTTCCGAGTCTACCGAGTCTGGAGATGAAAAGATGGACATCTCAGGGATCCTTATGACTACCCCAGGTCCCTCAGGATCCTTCCACATATGCTGAAATCCATCATAGCCATGTAGAAAACACAGATGATGAATCTATGGCAGATATTCAACCACCGTGTCCACAACCCGCTCCTCCCAGAGAAATCTTCAAGAACAACTTGTTTCACCTTTGATGACATTTCAGTTAGCAAAAGGAGTGAAAGGTTCCAAGAAATGTCAGCATGGGTTCATACACAGTTGTTATAAGGAGTATCTCTACACAAAATCCTGTCTGAATTTTTTAGTTGTTCTGTTGGTGCATTGCATGATTGGTTTATATCTTTAGATGCCATCGACAGAAACTTATTATTTACAAGTTCTTTGGATTTTTGGATTAATGTTATATTTAAAGAATTTGTAGGTGACTATTCCCTTGAGATCAAACAGGTGAGAAGAGACTTTTTCAAGATAAAATGTTGTTCTTTGAGGCCTAAGGACATCAATAGGCACTACAAAAGAATGAGAGAAATCTATTATCGCCTCGGTGGAATGAAAAACCCAAATCTCAAACAAGAGTACATTTCCTCACTTCCAGAAGAGATCCAACCAAAGTTGAACAAAATGATCGAGCTCTCTGGAAACACTTTGGCAAATCTCGGACTTGTAGAGATCCACTAAGCTACATTCACATCTCTTGAGAAAGTTGTGGAGAATTTCTTTCATGGGAAGAAGAAGCTTGAGAAGATTTGCAATAGAAATTACAAGATTGGGTGCTCTAAATCAAAGAAGTGCAACTGCAATGGCAAAGTCACGAAGAAAAGACCTTCGAAGCAAAGGAAGTACAAATCAGAAAAATCTTAAGTACTTCAGATGGAAAGCAACAACCAGACAAATGTCTGACAGGTGTTTCTTCTGCAAGAAGAAGGGCCATTTCACAAAGAATTGTTCGAACAAAAGGGCCAAAGCTTCTAAGCTTGTCTCACAACTAATGGTGGACCATCCAGAATCTAATGTTGAATTAGCATTCTCAGAGCAAAGCCATCCTGACTAGGATACTACGTTTGTGATTGAAATTACAGCTTCCAAGTTTGAATCTTTTGAGAATGATTCTGAACAAGAATCATGTTTACCAATTTTTAATTTTACTGAAGTTCAAATATTAATTCTTTAACTGATATTTGTCCTCCTCATGTGCAAGTCTCCTTGTTAACATCTAAATACGCACAACCAGTCAAAGCTATTTCAGTTATATCTCAAGAAGAGAAAGGAATCTCAGCAACTTCATGCAATAAGTTTCAGCCATAATGGAATCCCATTTTACCTCTGAAATTTCTGCATTTCACCTTTCACGTGGAGCAAAATTTTTCGGTATCTTGGTTATTCCTTTCAACTAAGATCACATGGGTTATATACTGTTTCTCAGTGTCTTTATTTCAGCTATTAGTTCTACTTTCAGTCCTCTCCATGCAGCAACAAATTCGGCCAACAAAGAAAGTATATCAAGCAAAAGGTTTCTGCCTTCAGAATATTCTGCCAGATGAGTTTTCTACTATTGGGTTGTTCAGTTTGTTCAGTCCTTCGTTCACGAATAAGGAGCTGTCCTTCATGCAAGAAACAAGCTGCCAGATTATGAATATTCAGATTTATCTTCAATAGTTTGTTCCAGATTAAAGTGTAGCATATTCTTCTACAAATCAGCCTTTGTTTTATCTTAAGTTCCGCCTCGTGTCCCCAGCCTTCATACTCGACATGTAGTTGTCCATCATGCCAAGATTAAGCTGCCAAGTCATTACATTTCAGCTGAATGAACAACAACATTTTTGGACTGGAGTGCAAGTGAAATCATTACCTGTATCCGTCGGTAGGATTCTAGGATCTATGGAAGGAATGTGAAATGGAAGGGGTGTCTGACACATTTGTTTGAGGGCCTGAACGATTAAGGTTTGTTCATGACTCCAAGGACGTGAGGCTTCTTTTTCAGGAGTTTGGACAACAGACTAGTATATTTAGAGGAGTTAGGAAGGAAGGCTTTGATGTAGTTAATGATGCCAAGGAATTGCTGGATCTCTTTTACGGACAGGTTCATACCAAGGTATTCAATCTCATGAAGGCCAATGGAGCTTTTCTTTTCTGAGATCATGATACCCTAAGATTTGATGTTGTCAAAGAACTGTTCTAATAGTGACAAATGTTCTTTATCGTTTTTTGAAAAAGAAGGATATCAATGTAAATCAAAGCATTGTGAAGGATGGGTTGAAAAATTTTTATCATTACTTTCTGAAAAATTGAAGGATCTACCTTCAACCCAAATGGCATCAGCTTCCATTGATATTGGGCATTAGGAATGCAAAAAGCAGTTTTATATTGTTCATCAGGTGCAATTCTTAATTGCCAAAAACCAGCTTTCAAATCAAATTTTGAAAATACTTTTGCTCCTACTAAGTGAGTAAAGATTATAATTATTATTTACTTATTAATATCAATTTTTATTTTAAATTTGATTGATAAGTGTATATTAATTTGACCTTTTACCATCTTTAACTTCAAGTTTTTGTCTAAATTATTTAAAATATACTTTCTTTCCTATTTCTATAAGTAAATATAATTTACTTTTTTTTTTTGACAAAATATAATAAAAAATAAAAAATATGACGGATATATCCGATCCAATACTTGCTGGGTAGGATTTGGATCTAATTAGACAAGAATCGATATGTAATAGAATAGAATCCGAATCTTATATTTATTAATCGAATCTAAATATGAAACTAACCGTTCTGGTACCATTAACACCCAAGGAGCCCATATAGTGAAGAGTGAAGGGGTTTAACATATCCAGCCCATATAGTGAAGGGTATAGCTGTCAATTTGGGCTTGCACCCATGAGCCCCGTATATAGATAAGCTGGGTCGGATTTGATCCATTTATAGGTGGATTTCAATGGGTTAGGCCCAATAGAAAGGGGTTGGCCCGGTGGGTCAAGGGGTTTTTTTTTCTTTTTTTTTTTTAAAAAAAATCCCAACATAACTATGAAAGACATCTCTCAGATCTTTAGTCAGATCAAGGCAGAAAGGCAGAGACATAGCCATGGTAGCAAAACTCAGTTGCTGTAAGAGAGAAGCCCATGAAGAACATGCTCATCTCGAGCAGCCATCCGGATTGCCCTACAAAGATACGAATCCTTTGAACTCTCTACTCGATTACAAACTCAGAAGAAAGGGCATCATCATAGCTAGTTCGATTAGCAGAAAACCCAAAAAAGATAAAATGGTAACAGAAGAAGCAGATCTTTTACTCTTTTATGAAAATTATTGTTTTCTTTCTTTTCTTTTCAAAAAAGGGGTTGTTGGTTTTGAGTAAATGGAAATCACCGGCATACAGGAAGGAGCAACCACCTTTAAGGAATTCCCATCTTCCTATAACCTCATTCACCCAAAGCAAAGAGTTTTAACCTGACAGATCCAAGATGAACAGTGAAGAGGTTGTGGATTCTGACTAAGGGTTGACGGAGAAACAGATCTTAGCCGAGAAGGATTGGGTTAGACTGAATCTGAATGGAGGGTGTGGATTTGTGCAAATCTGGAGGATGGCGGCATTAGAGATGGTGAAGAATTGTTGGATCTGGTGGGGCAGAGAGATGCTTGTGCTTTAGGGTAGATGAAGGGGCTGTCGGTGCTGGAAGGATGGGATAAGAAATATAAAATTAAAATATTTTTTAAAATATATGAGGATCTATGGGCTTGCCCATGGGCTTTATTATATGGCCTCTTTAAAATTCAAATGATTGGAGCTTATGCGGGCTAGAACCCATTTAGAGTGAGCTTATATAGATTGGGGTTGGGGTGGGCCGGCTCAATTGACAAGCCTAGTGAAGAGTGAAGGGGTTTAACATATGTTTACAGTTTACAACTTACAATTCTACCCCTGCTGTAGTTTCTCAGTTTGTAATCCCTATCATAAACCCTCGCAGTTCTTGGGTCCTGGGTGCTTTGTGGATTCTGTCGATAGAGAATCAAGAAGGGACTTGTTTTTGAGAACCCTTGAATCAGACTTGCCGCTGCAAATTCCTTAAAATTTTTTAAGCACAGTGATGGCAGAATACAAGATTGACTTTGGAAATCTCATGGCTTTCGACCCACATCATAGTTTCCACCCTCTTCTAGGTTGGCACAAAATCTAAAGTAAATTGCAGCGTTGTGCTAAACTTTCAAATTCTAGAATACGCATGATAATTATCCAACAAGTTACTAAAACTTAAAGGAAAATAGACTGTTCATAACCAGAAACTACAGAGATAAAAAAAAAAAAGAGGAAAAACATTGATTCTTGAAGGCGGAAAAAAGAAAGAAAACCTAGAAGAGGGTTTCCTAAGTCAATCTCATATTCTGCCATCATTGCACTTAAAAAATTTTAAGGAATTTGCAGCGGCAAGTCTAATTCTGGGGTTCTCAAAAACAAGTCCCTTCTTGATTCTCAATCAACTAAAGCCGTAGAGCACCCTGGACTCAAGAACTACAAGGGTTTATGATAGGGATTACAAACTGAGAAACTGTAGCAGGGGTAGGATTGTAAATTGCAAACATATGTAAAACCCCTTCGCTCTTCACTATGCGGGCTGCCCGGGTGTTAACGGTACTGGAACGGTTAGTTCCGTATTCAAATTCGATTAAATATAAGATTCGGATCCTATCCAATTACTTGTGAAATCCAATCTACTTCGATGCGAATCCTACTCAGCAGGTATTGGATCGGATATACCTAACATATTTTTTATTTTTTATTATATGTTGTCAAAAAAAAAAAGTAAATTATATTTACTTACAGAAATAGGAAAGAAAGTAAATTTTAAATCAGTTAAACAAAAACTTGAAGTTAAAGATGCTAAAAGGTCAAATTAATACACACTTATCAATCAAATTTAAAATAATAATTGAAATTAGTTAGTAAATAATTATAATTATAATTGAAATCCATTTCTAAGAATTGACCAATTTTGTGTTCTTGTAAGCCACAAGAGAAATGTTTTATGAACTAAGAACCCCAAAGAAAACAACAAAATCTAATTGAAAAAACAAGAAACACATACTCCCATAGTGAAGATCTTATGCATTTCGAGGAGACAATCTCCTCCCTTCTCATGATCATTTTTTTAATACAATAGAGGAAACACTATGGTTCTCACATAAAAGAAATGTCAATGAAGCATTTGAGCTTGATTAAAGATATGTTTAAATTCTTGAGCCCTTAAATCAAGTGTTGAGTGACAAGATTTTCTGATTAAATAATTCTCTTTCACCCCAAACAAACCAAAAGGATAATCAATACAAATATGTCAAACATGTATTAGTTCAAGATGACCAGAAAAGCACAAGAGTTAGCCTGCAATGGATTGACACATGAAAGCGTCAATAGAATAGAACTCAAGGCCATCATTTTCCTTTTTTTCCTTTTCTTTCTACACATACTTTTCATTATCCAACGCTTGACTTATCAATTCCGCGATGTGGTGCTTTACACAACTCTTACAAGCTTCTCAATTTCTTTGGACTAATATTATAGTATGAGCACCAAGAGAAAAGGCACAAGTGTAAACAAATTCCCTACTAGCACAGTGAAAAATAAACTCCTTGATTATCAAAGTATCTAAACCGCTTATGTGCATATTGTAAACTTAAATGAATAATTTCATCTATAGTAGACAAGAAAGCCAACAAGGGGGATAAAATTAACCCTATATATATATATATATATATATATATATATATACCTGGGTTAGGTTTAGTAGAAGCTACGAATTGAGATTCATAATCGGAGTCAAAATGCTTATGAATGACGGGTCTCTAAGCAACAAGCATCGAACAAAGAGTAGACCTCAGCTGATCGGGGAATGTGGTTCTATAATTGAGTATTTTTTTCTACCATTTCCTTTATTTTCTACGCATAAACAATCCAATCAATCTCCAGCGCCATGAAAGTGGCATCATTTTGAACTGAGAACTCGGTGCCGTTGTCTGTCGCTTCTGCACAGGTTTAGCCCTAAAACGATTATGCGCTTCCCTCAGCATTCCGGGCTAAGCCGCAACTACTAGATTCGAATGGCTAGGTTCGTATTTGGAGAAGACATGAATTCTCTCTACATCGCAGCTCAGAACTGATGAAGGGTTTGTATCATTTGGGAACATTCATAATGAAACAACGTCATTTTGAGCAAATTCAGAAGAAGCTCAAAACGATATCGTTTTTTTTAGTTTGCAAGATAAATTCTCCTACCTTACATCGTCCCAATTCGGGTGCTTGAAGAGGCGCAGTGCCCCCCGTCTTAGCATAATTATGTACATACATAAATATATATATACATATATATATATATATATATTTATATTTAGGGGTGAATGTTTGCTCTTCAGTGATTTTTTTTTTTTGAAAATTTACCTCAAAATTGCTCTAGGCTTTTCACTTCAACTTGCTCCTCAATCAATTTCCAGATATTTCTTCTACACTCTAGTCTTCTCGTCGTTCTTCTTCATTTTGTTGTCTGTTTTCTTTATTCGAATGCCCTTTTTCCTGAAGAAAAATTATTTCCTTTTTGGAATTTCATTCAGTTTGTGCACTCGAGTTGATTTGAAGTGTTTTGTTGGTGTTTTTGCAGACCATGGGATAGGCGATTTTTTCCCTTTTCTTTCTGTACTCGATTTTCGAAGAAGTCTAGCTTTTGCATAATCATTGTTGATCGAAGCTTTGATTTTGCAGGTATTTTGCTCAAACTCCACTGTTATTTCTGTGTTTTTTGGATTGGTGATTATGGGAAATAAGGGTAAGGATGTTTCTGTTGAGGATAGCGAAGATAAGGTTATTCGAATAGGAGAAATGAGTAGTGTGGCGGGGCCGAATGTAAAACCTGGGTTTATGAGATATGAATATAAACTAGTGTATTATGATTTCCCTTATACTGATGAGGAAGATCCGAGTTTAACAGGTTCGTATGTGAAACCTAAGGTGAAAGTTGTAACAGAGAAGGCCAATACAACGAAATTGGCTTTTGATGATCTTGGTGAAGGCAATGTTCCTCAGTACAAAATGGAATCAACCAAGAAACTAAACTTAGATGATATTAAGAGAAAATATAACCCAGAAAATTTTATCTTAAATCCACCTAATGAAGGTGATAGGGTGTTTCAGGAGCCGGATGGTGCCATTACTTGTCATGCTGCCCATCTCAAAGCTGGTTTACATTTTCCCTTGCATTCTTTGATAAGGGACATTTGTAGGTACTTTAGGGTTTCTCTAAGTTAGCTAGTACCAAATGTACTTAGGCAACAATAGCTTTTATTATTTACTGTAATGCTCTTGGGCTCTATTGTTGTTTAGAGTTGTAGAGGGAATGTTTCTTATTGCTACAAAAATGTAGTACTGCCGAAGGGAGGGGATTTTTTTTATGTTACTCAGCGTGTAGGATTGGGTGCTATAATTTCTTGTCCCACTAGTGTACATGGGTGAAAAAATGATTTTTTCTTTTTAGAGCATCCATGTTTCAGGGGTATGAGGATTCAAAGTGGTTGGAATGAAAGGAAAGTTCTGAATAATGAACCTCCCGGGGACAATAAGTTGAGGGATAAAAAACAAGTGGGGAAAGATTTTACTTGTCCAAGTAATTTTAAGTATAGCTTGGCTATTTTAGAAAATTGGTCAGAATATATTCTTGAGCAATCTGGGATTGTTGTTGATGAGCCAATGAACATGAGGAAATTAAGTATGTCTTTAATCATCTCTGCTTTCGTGTATTTGTATTATTACTAGTTTGTCATTGATTTAATTATGTATTTTTGTTTCTTTGTAGGGATGAGTTTAGTAAGAATGATGTCTCAGAACTTTAGTTCTCACAATCGTAAGGCATTTAATCCCTATGATGATTCTTTTGATTCTTATAACCTAATGGTTTCTGTAATACCCCATGATATATCTTATGCTTTTGAAACTGGTCGTTGGGGTGTTCATTGGATTATAGGGAAATCAAAAGACCCAACCGAAGCTTTGGTAAGCCAGAAGTATAAAAAATGAACAAGGTTTCTGGTGAAGATGAGGAGCCTTTCGTGAAGGATGAGTAAGCCAATTCCTCTACCAGAAATTCAATTGTGAAATCGAGGACTTTAAGATCAAAACATTCTGGCCAAAGACTTGTGAAAGCTGCTACTATGACAGGTGTTGAGCCACCTGAAAGTATAAATGTTGGTGAGATGGAAGATGATTTATCTGGGGGCAAAGGGGACTACCAAAGGAGCTTCGGAAGAGGCTCCTTTATATTTTTGCCCTTGGGAATTTAAAGTTACCAATAAAGTTGAATCTGTGGAGAGTAACCATGAGTTTGCTGCTAATGCCTCCCACCTAGAGAGATTCAATTTAAGTAAGAGGTTTCTATGGATTCAGTGATGGAAAACTCTTTACATCACAAAGTTCAGATAATTAAATATTACTAACGACTGTTGTTAATTGATTGCTATTACTACAATTTACATATATACTTGTTTATGCTCTATTTTTGTTTGTAGGTTTTGAGTAATATCCAGGAACTTGTTGACCGGTCAACGGAAGAAATTGAAAAAGCCAAGTCCGCCTCTGAAAGGGCTGCTAAGGCCAAAAAAGAAAAGCTTGCCTTGGAACAGGAATTGTGTAAGGTTAGAGCCTCTGTATCCTAGTTATCAACAAAGGTGAGTTATTTGGATGCTGCTCATCAAAATATGATGTTATCTCAAAACTAACATGGATTCTTCATTCAAATTCAATCAAAGACACAGCCATTTGAGATCAACATAAGACTTCATTAAGAGGATCAAGCTTGATTACCAGTGACCATGATTGTCTTCCAATATGGTCTATTGGTTTGGATTTCATCAACCCAATTCAATTACCCTAGCTAAGTATTGAAGAATTCAAGAGTCTCACTAAGAACCCTAGAAGTGCTATTAGATGAACACTCAAGAAAAAAAGAGTTTAATCCAAAAGGATTCTCTCAATTGATTTAAAAGTGTTTGTAGAATAAGTTGTTGTCCATTACAAAGTTAAGGAACTATATATAGTCCCACAATCCTAAATTATCCTAATAATTCATAGGTAGGGTAATAGGATATGTTTAGCCTCAAAACATATCAAAAATACAAGAAGAAAGCATAAAAAATCAATGAAAACAAAACATTGTCGGAGCTGTCAGGAGGCCATCCGAAGCCGAATAGTGAACAAGATGGCAACTAGAATTGCCTCTGTTTTGTTGCTTTGATAATCTGGAATTGCCTCTGTTTTCTTACATAGAAAAGAGAATGATGACTAACATGGATTGAAGAATCAAAAGAATACTTATCAAGTAACTTCAAGTCATCCTTCATTGAAGATAGAAATTGATAAAGCCTTACCATACCCTTCTTTAGCGTGGTGGTCTCTCT
>JAOXNR010000628.1:0-10868 GCA_028571225.1 Parsonsia alboflavescens
TCAATGAGGCTATGAACAAGACTTGTATTTCATATACAAGTATAATATCTTGAGTAGGACGATGAATACATTGATGGAATTTGTCCAAAACAAGGAAGAACGGATCAACTTCAAAGCCATGCTCGAGAGGAGTAAACTTTTAGATGAAACGGAAGATTTGAAGCTATGAAATGTGAGTTCAATCCAAAACTTTGAGGAAGATACAATGATGCAACTTTATTCTATTTTTTCAACAAAAGCCCAGAAATTCTATTTTTTCAACGATCCAAAACAGCTTTTGCCTAGAAATTCTAAGGCAGATTTTTAATACTTCTGGCCATCTCAAAAATTATTCTATTTTTTCTTTCCTCTACACCATTTTGCTGAGGACTGTAGCTAGCCATCAACTGTCTTTTTATTCCTTGATCTTTACAGTAGGAGAAAAATTCATTTGAGGTGGATTCTACTCCTCTGTCAGATCTCAGAGTCTTCGGATGTAGCCCACTTTGTTTTTCAACAAAGCCTTGAATTCTTTAAATATTCCAAAAGCCTCACTTTTCTCTAGCTAAAAATATACCCAAGTTTTCCTGGTAAAATCATCCACAAAACTTAATATGTACCTTTTTTGTGAAAATGATTCTACCTCAACAGGTCCACATATGTCGGTATGCACCAACGCCAATGGTCTTTTGGCTCTCCTTGCTTTGCCAGTCGGAAAGGAATTTCGATGCTGCTTTCCGAGTAGACATCCTTCGCACTGGCGATCTGGAGTGTCTATTAATGGTAACCCAGTCACCATATTTTTCCTAACCGGTAGTTTTAGCCCTCGAAAATGAAGGTGACCGAATCAGAGATGCCATAACCAATTGCCATCCTTCATTATCGCTTGGAAACAGAACAGACTCCTTGGATTGAGAGTCAAAAGGAACATGCTATTCTTCGTCATCCGCACCTTGGTGATCAGTTTATTATTTGTAACTCGAGTGGTACAAACACCATTTTCTATGTTAACTTTGTGCCCTTTTTCGGAAAGTTGCCTGACACTTAATAAATTCCAGAAAAGGCTAGGCACAAAGAAAACATTGGTAACGGCAACATCTGTACCATCTTTTGACGAATACTAATATTACCTTTACTCATCACGAGAATTGTGGATTTATTCCCCAAGCTAACATTCTTTACGAATGGTCTAGTCCAACTGCGTGAACACCTCTATCCGTCTGATCCTATGGTTACTGCACCCACTATCCAGATATCATGTTTTAGTATCTACTGATTCTGCGGAATCCGAATCCGACTCCTCCTTCTTACATGCCAGCACCAAGCCCTCTTTGGCATCACCAAGGTTCGACTGCTCTTCTTCTTCATTCGAGATCTTCACATGACAATCTCTTAGGAAGTGTCTGAACAGATTACACCTAAAACACTTGACTTTTGATTTGTCACGTGTTTCGGACATTCTTGATTTCTAGGTGGGATTGTAATTTCCACTCTTCCTCGATCACCTCTGCGGCCACGACCACCTTGGTAGCCACCACAACTTGGTTTAGTCACCCGACTTTGCAATGCATGCTCGGGAATTGAACCATCCGATTCTTGTTTCAGTCATTGTTCATGCGAACACAACGAACCCATCAACCGCTCCAACGTCATGGTTGATGTATCTTGTCCTTCATTGATGGTGGCGACGAGATAGTCAAATCTTCCGGTCAAAGGCTATAAGATTTTCTCGACAACCCGTTGGTCAAAGAGCTCCTCACCATTAATCTTTAATTGATTTACGATGAATTGGACCAGATCAAAATATGCCGAGACCGATTCCGAGTCCATCATGCGTAGGGACTCAAAATCACCTTGAAGTGTCTATAATCGCACCCGCTTCACACGATTGTTGCCTTCGTAGGATTTTTGAAAAATATCCCACCCTCCCTTCGCTGTTTCAACAATCGATATTTTTTGAAACACCAAGTCCTCCATAGCTTGGAAAATTGCAAATAGTGCCTTTTGGTCCTTCTTTCAGGTCTCCAATAAGGATGACTCCTCCTCCTTCTCCAAAGTGTCGAATGCTTTGGAGTCGGTTATGTTGGCCATATCGTTCTCAACAAGGTGCCACAAATCTTGCGATTTGAAGAACACCTTTAGCTGAACTGCCCAACTATCGAAATTCTTCCCACTCTACTTCGGGAGTTGCAATTGATGGAGTTTGATGAAGCCATCTTTCCTTGCTCTGATACCAAATGTTAGAACCAAATAATATGAATGCTTATACTATTTGGAACTATTTTGTAAGAAGGAATAATTCAAGATGAAAGTGAGAGAAAAATGAAACTTTTATAATTTGAGAATCATACAAAATATTCTCTCTCTTTCTTCTACTTCTTCTTCTTCTTCTCCTACTTCTATGTATTCTCCTAACATGCTATGAATATATATAGATTTACAACACAAGATCAATTTGTTTTCTTAACTCTCCATGGTTGGCTACAAGTTTCAGCAAACTTCTACAACTTTCTACAAGTTGTAAGTTGCCAAATTTGATTCTTGCAACTTTTGCAAGTTTCTGCAAGTTGTCACACACTTGCCAACTTGCTATTGATCAGCCGCAATTTTTGACCAGTCATAATTTTTTACCTTCTAGAACTTCTAGACTTTGATTGTCAATTTCCTTTCATCTTCTTACTTTGATCCTCAATTTTAACTTTTCCAACAAAACAATTTAATATACTTTCAACAGCTTTTTCATCACGTCCAGCGCCGCTTCAAATTTAGCCCTCCCGAAAAGCTCTTGGTTCTGCATCTCCAGCTGCTGAACCTCTATAAGCCAACTCATCTTTCAATTTTTTAACTTTTTTGCAACTTTTTTTTTTTTTTTTATTGTGTGGGGTTGCCCTAGTGGCAAACCCATTTGGTATCCCCTGCGGAAGGTCTCGGGTTCGAACCCTACAACATATTCCCTCTCACGAAAAAAATTTAACTTTATTCTTTTTTTAAAAATTTTAATTTAATTTGAAGCATTTCAGAGTGAAATTTAGCATACGCAATCAACTCTGAAAGTGATCGAGTTATTGGATGTAAAATGATTTCTTATATGGGGCTCAGGCATGTATAATTGGAGCCGAGAAGTTGAAGCCGCAAGTTCCGCTCCGTGATTGCGACCATTGCCACATATATTCGCTAAGTGGGTTTTGGTGCCCATTCATTCGTATTGGGAAAACGACAAAAGTTAGGTTCCGATGGATTAGTCTTAAATTATTGTGTATGTATTCAGAGAACAAAACAAATCTTTATTTAAAAGTTTTTTAAATCTTGATTTAAAATATATAATAATAAATAATTTATATTAATTTAAGATATCTGCGGCACCATTATCCTATCAATATAAAAATAAAAAATAAAACAATAATATATAGACCTCGAAAAGAAAATCTTAATAAAATAAAATAAAATTTTAATTTTAAATTAAGATCATTATAATAATATAGAATTATTGGTCAAATCATGACTTAAACTATATCTTTTTAACCATTTTGGTCCTTAAAGTATTTTTTTGGCCAAATACGGACTCACACTATAAATATTTTGGTCATTTTAGTCCCTAAAGTATTTTTTTTTGGTTAAATAATTGTTCAAACTATTTATGTGGTTCGTCATTTTGATCGGAATCTTAAAAAAAGTAATCGGATTTTTGAATCAACGGTTAGTTGACAAAAATGGGAAGGGTATTTCCACTATTCAATTTTTTAAAAAATAAAATCTATTTAAAAAAAAAACTGAAATTTACTGTTCATCATCGCCCCAACACTGTTCCTCTGCACAAACTTTTGCAATTTGCCTTTCAGTACAAGTTCTCCCTTTTGTCCATGAGACTCATGTAGCTCAGGTTTCTCCTTTTCTTTGGGTCATCAATTTTCCAAGCAGGAATGATACAAAGGTAGGCTCACGGGATGTGGTTGTTGATAATTTTCTGATAACGACGACAAATGGAGAAACTATACTGGGCTGTAGTAGTATTTCGAAAGGAGACAAAATGCAGCGAGAAGGGGTGCCAAGAACTCTAAAAATTTATAATTTAATATAAATAAGATATCTTAAATAATAATAAATAATTTATATTAAAAAAAATTTTAATATAAATTTTAAAAAAATTTATATCTTAAGAATCAATATATTGACAGTAATGTCCTTTTCCATTTTGATCAACTCATCGTTGACTTCAAAATCTGGTGACATTTCTTTAAGAATCCGGTCAAAATGATCAAAATGACCAACCGTAAATTATTTAGAAATTATAAAGGCCAAGAAAAAAACTTTAAGGACCAAGGTTCCAATAGGCTATAGTTTGTTGACTGAAATAGACATTAATTCAATAGAAAAATGTGTAATTGCGAATTTCAAAATTCTTTTCGATAACATCTGTAATTTCTTAACTGAAATGCCCTTAGAATCACAATCCCTTTTAAAAAATAACTACATTAGAAAACTATTAACCTTATTTTTATTCATTGTCATATCTTATTGGGGCATATTAATCAATTATTGTAATAAATAATGATAAACAATTATAACATTTTTTTCATTGAATGTCCACTTATAAAATTCTTTGTATTTATTTGTTTATAAATTAATGATTTTATATTTTATTATATGTAACATTCAAAAAAAAAAAAAAATTTGATACATAATAAATTAGTTCATACATTAAATATTCAACGTTGACTATTTATATATCTACTAAATTATAACTTTTGTTATAATTTATTTATTTAAAATTTTTATAAATAAAGCTTGAAATGCTAAAACATGATTTTTCAAGATGTTCGTATTATTATGGTACTAGTATAACAACCGCAGGATGAGCCGAAAATCGTGTGCAGACGTATAGTAATATATCAAGACAATGAAACTAAAAGTTAATTTATAAATTAAATTGTATACCAATTCCATATTTTTATATGTTATCGTAGTTAAAATGTTTTTAGTAATAATTAATAATTATCATTGTTCATTTAAATATGTTGAATGAATTTTTTTTGTTATTGTAAATTAATTTAATTAAATATTTTTTGAAGTAAAAAAATGTAATTGAGAAAAAATTCAACCTATCACACATCATTTGAACACATTTAATATTTTTTTAAAAAAATAGATTCATTATAGTTAATTTTTTGAAAAAAAATTCCAAAATATCTTTTGTAATTATATAATAACCTTTAGGATACATTGAACATAATATTTTTAATTTCATGATTATTTAATTATTTATATTTATATTAGTTCATGAATTTTCAAAATTCATTTAATTTACTAATTGAATCGTGATAATTATTAAGTACGGTTAAATCACATCTTAACTCATGATTTATTATTGATGTTTAAAAATAATATATACTTGAAATGTATGTCAATTTGTCTTTTCATATACTATGTATTTATAAATTTTTTCTTTCTATTGATTATTCCAGTTAGTTTTTTTGAAAAATAAAAATTTCTATGGTTTATTTTACCCCCTTCTTTTTTCGAAAAAATAACATCATAATATTTTTAATTTAATAAATTAAAAATTTTAATTATCTCCTAAGTAAAATAAATTAAATATTTACGAGTCACTGAGAAAAACTTTCCAATGTTATCCATTATTTACATACGATGATAATAATATTTTTAATACAAATAGTATTCAATTAAATGCAATGAAATCACACTTATTGGATCACATCATTAATAAAGTATTAAGTAATTATGGATTTAATATTCAATTATTCAATATTATTACATACCATATATCTTACATAAATAATTATTGATTTTGAAAAGAAAAAAGAGAGAGAGAGAGAGAGAGAGAGAAGGGAAAAGAATGTGATACTTTATATAAATAACTGATAATTTTCAAAAATTTCAAATGATTTAAAAATATTAATTTATACAGGTAACATGTTAAAAGTCTTGAAATATTTCATATATGTAATGTTATTTATTATTGTTTAGTAATAATATTTTATTGGAATCGAATAATAATATTTTTAATAACTATTAAATATTATCTTTAGGAATTTTAATACAAAGTATTAAAATGTTTAGGAATTTCAACAAATCAAAGCCGTTTTATAAGACAAATAAAACATATCTTAAAGTTTTTTTTTTCACCATAAAAATATAGAAAGATAGAGAGTCAAGAGATTTTTGTTTTTGTTTTGAATTTTTGTGACTTTAAGCTAATTGGCCAACTCTTGTATGTTACTTTTAGATAGTGATAAATTAATCATAAACTACAAAGGATAACTACTTTCAATTGACAAGTCTTTATTAACAATTATTTTCAAAATATGAAAGGTTGCATCTATCTGCTAAACATAGACTATATTTCTTAAATATGTAAAAATATGAAAGATTATGTTAATGGGATTTTTTTCCCCCTGATGCAGGACAATTTTTGGATCATTCGCAATTATCTGATAACAACTAAACAGGAAAAAGAAACAAGGGATATTTTGCATGATCACTCACAATTTTGGCCTAACTTGAATTGCAATTCAAAACCAAAAGTAAAAGAGAAGGAATTCGATTCCTGGAATAATGTCGAAAAAAAAAGCTTCTTCTTTTTTAAAACTAAAACAAAATGAAATATTTATAACCTAAATCTATCCTAACCCTAATTAGAATTAATTAAAAGAATCTTAATCGGATTTAAACAAAAAAATCCTAATTTGATTCAGAAATAATAATAATAATAATAATTTGAAAAACATAAAAATGCCCGAAAAACCCATCAAGAAGATCTCGGATGGTCAAAAAAAGTCATAGATTTGAACAAAGCTATGAGTATTGTTCATTGGGCCATCTCTAGTCGCCTAGTCAAGTTTCAACCCATTCCGAGACAATTGGGCAGGCCCGCATCCTGAGGTAGAGGATCCGCATCAATCATTAAGTTGGATCGGTTCGGATGTCCACATCATACTCCCATTCCTCTGAAAAGCATGTCCTCAAGCTTGAATTTGCACTTGACAAGGATTCCTTTTCCTCGATCATATACTAAATAAGTCAGCTTTTTTTCCTTCTAGTTTATCACTGACGAATGCAACTGGCCTTCCATTTCAGGTAAGTTCTCCCCCAATCCCCATCTTTGAAGCATCATAAATGACTTCGAAAAAATTGTCAAAATCCAGAAGAATCCCATCTTCAATCACAACATACCCTAGATATATGTGTTTGTCGTCTTCAGAAAAATCTTCAATCTCATCATCTACAGCAAATTGCTAAAGCTTTGGCTGTACTTTATGGGCCTCCGAGGTGGATTGTGATGTGATCCCATACTAGAGCGACTTGAGAGACCGAGATGGTTCCGACACTGGTGGCTCTAGGAACGTAGATGGAGTTTTAAAATCGTCACCATCATCATGCTCCTAAATTTCATGACAAGTAGGTCGCCTTGTAGGTCTTTCAACTGATTATGAATTTCAATTCAGTGACAGATTGAGAATTGACTCTTGCTGGGGCTGCGAATCGAGCTCCTTTTGGATTAGTATATCTTCAACATTGCAGACTTACCTTTTTTCATTGCCATCAATACCTCCACGTTCTTGTCGAGGTTGAAAATAATTTAGAGCTTTTAATCGTGCCGTCAGGACTTGTAACAACTTCATTACGTCACGAAGAGAAGGTTCCTTATTGTTTCACTCCATTTTGACAAAATTTTTGAAATTCTGACAAATTTTGACAAAAATTTTGAAATTCTGATATGAATAAAGTTTAATTCGGATGAACAGTATAATTGATGAACAATACTTTCAAAAAAAGATGAACAATGCCTATGAATAGAAGCGGAACAATGACGGTGAATGGTGAAAATGAACAGTGCGACGGTAACAATTTTGGAAAACTTTCGGAAACTCAAACTTTGGATAATCTAAAATCAAGGCTCTGATACCAATTTGATGCAATACGATTTTTGGATTGTCCGCAATTATCTAACAACAACTGAACAAGAAAAAGAAATAGGAGATGTTTTACGTAATCACTCATGATTTTGGGATGTTTTGCCTGATCACTAGCAATTTTGGCCTAACTTGAATTGTAATTCAAAACCAAAAGTAAAAGAGAAGGAATTCGATTCCTGGAATAATGTCGAAAAACAAAGCTTCTTCTTTTTAAAAACTAAGACAAAACGAAATATTTATAACCTAAATCTATCCTAACCCTAATCGGAATTAATTAAAATAATCCTAATCGGATTTAAACAAAAGAATCCTAATCTGATTCAGAAATAATAATAAGAATAATAATCCGAAAAACATAAAAATGCCCAAAAAACCCATCAAGACGACCTCGAATGATCGAAAAACGTTGTAATTCATAGCAAAGCTATGAGTATTGCTCATTGGGCCATCTCCAGTCACCTAGTCAAGTTTCAACCTATTCCAAGATAATTAGGTTGGCCCGCATCCTGAGGTAGAGGATCAGCATCAATCCTTGGGTTAGATCGATTCGGATGTCCACATCACCCCCCTTTCATTGATATCAAAAAAGAGTTATTGGTCAATCCAGTCCTCAAACTATATCTTTTTGGCCACTTTGGTCCCTAATTTTTTTTTTTTGTCTATTTAGTTCTTAAACAATTTACGGATTGAGCATTTTGATCCTTTTTACCTTAATTTTAAAAAATGCCATTGGAATTTAAAGTCAACGATGAGTTGACCAAAATAGTTCAAAATAGGGAGGGCATTTCCGTCATTACCTTGTTAATTAGATGAAATTTGATATAAATAAGCTCCCGAAGACGGTAAACCCCTCCAGATTGACGGCGACATCCCAACTTTCTGGTTCAACTTCCCGACATTGACCGACTTACCAACCCCTCCGTGCTATTACAGAAGTAGTACTATTTTGTTCCAAAGGTAGGATTAGCAGCATATGTCTGGGAAAATCCCCTCCGTGATGGTTGTTCAATACTCCCGTCAATCAGTAGTGTCGTAGCTCTGCCATAATGAAGGGAAATATAGGAAGGGAAGGAAGAGAGTGATCAAGCTTCCCGCCTCTTGGTTTCCAGTCTCCGTGCCTGTTCTAAAGCAAGTCCGAAAGATTGCTGGTTCAAGTTCACCGTCTCTCCTGCAATTTTTTATTTTTATTTTTTATTATTTATATTTTTTTTCAAATTTTACCTGATGAACAGTGTAATGATGGAAATATCCTCCATATTTTGATCAGTCCACCGTTGACTCCAAATTTCGATGATATTTTTGAAGATTCAAGTCAAAAGGATCAAAATGGCCAACATTGTTTAAGGACTAAACCAGCCAAAAAAAAACTTTAGTTTAAGGATTGAATTGGCCAATAACTCTTTAAAAAAATGGTTGGCTACTTGAAATTGTGGGATTTTAAATTTTTGAGCCCTCATTGATTTTTTTATGACTTCACTTCTGAACTACACCGTCACACCCTTAGATGCATACCCACTTGCTTTAATATATTTATAGATAGATATAGACATAAATAGATTGACAATCTTTTTCCTGTAAAAAAATTCCTTAAATTTAACATAATATGTTGTACTAAAAATATTCTTTGATTTAATTTTTCATCGATCAAGACTATTATATATGAATAAAATTGAAAAAATTATTTCATTCGTCAAGTATTGGAATATCTTGTCCCTTCAGGGACATTCTAATAGGTGGAGTGTCGAGTGTGCAAACCATAGGTCTAGAGTTCGAATCAAATCAAATCAACACTCTCTTGGATAAGCGGAATTTCGAGGTGCATACAAATTGGTTCAGACAACCACTGAAAAAAAATTATTGGAATATCTTTATTTTCAATTTGAATTGTCTAAAATTGAATATTTTGTTTTATAAATTAGTTAAACTTTACTAAAAGAATTGACATCAAAATTTTAAAAATAAACAAAGTCAAATATCTATATTAATATATAAAAGAAGAATGTGAGAAACTAACAAGTGTTGGCGTTTAGTTTTTTGTCCTACAAAGTTTTATTATGTCTAAATCATTTACTTTCTCTCTCTAGATAAATGTAAAAGATTTTAGTGAAAGATATAGATAAGAGAGAGTCAAAAGTTTACAACAGGATGTTTTCATTTTTACCCAAATTAAAACAATAATTTCTTATTTACCCAATTCTTCACAACATTTCACAATTACTCATATCTAAAACTAACTTTTCATTCTATACCCATTTTGACTTTAACATGCATTTACTATCTTACCCCTCAACATTCAACACACCCAACCGAATCCAACTACCCTTAAAATGAATTGAAGAAACTACAACTAACATCATTCATTTGATCAGAAGTTTTGAACCATAGTTAAGAAAATTGCTCAAAGAACCATTCCCTTATAGGAGAGAACGAAAAAACTAACTTTTTATTGTGTTCGGCTGTTCATATTTGTTAACAAAAATCAAGAAGACAAAGGTAGGGGGTGTTTGAAGGTACATTGTTCTGTTTGTTTCTTTGTTATATTTTTTCTTTGGTGTTTGGAAGTCTGGGTTTGTTCGTTTTGTGTTGTGTATCTGGGAGGAGGAAGGAAGGAAGGTAGGATTGTAGAGATTTCCGTCGAAGTGAGGAGATTTCGAGATCTGAGAAGCCTTTCGAGACACGAGACAGATATATTTTGAGACCTATATAAATTATTTCGAGACAAGAGAGGAGGCTTTCGGGACAAGAGAGGGGACTTTGTAGACACACATAGGGGATTCGAGACAGAGTATTTCAAGACCCATGATTTCGAGACATCCATTGGATTTGGGATTTCGAGACACATAGGGATTTCTAGGGTATTTCGATACACAAATACTGGGTTTCGAGACACAAATAGAGGATTTCGAGACACAATAGTTGATTTCGAGACACATTGTAGAAATGGATTACATGAGG
>JAOXNR010000629.1:15480-26879 GCA_028571225.1 Parsonsia alboflavescens
TTCTTCCTCATCCTCCTCAAGTTCTCTCTTGCCCTTATTTCGCAGCCTATAAAAATGAGTTACAGGTGGCTTTATTCCACCAGAATTACTATTAAAATTGCTATTATTGTTCATCACCCTAGTTGACGGTGATTACTGATGCAGCTTGGGTGGGTGATGATCATGACAGCCAAAATGCCCAAGAGATTTTCGGTGATGATGGTGCGGTGGTTTAACTTTCTTGGAACCTCCATTGGCAAAACTGACTCAAGGAATTGTACTCCTTATTTAGAATTGGCAGATTTGGGTTTTTTTTTGTTTTTTCCAAATTGAACAGTGTATTGACAGTAATACATTTCCCATTTTGGTCAACTCACCATTGACTTCAAAATTTAATGATATTTTTGAAGAATCTGGTTAAAAGGACCAAAATGGCCAAACGTAAATTGTTTAGGAATTATAAAGGCCAAAAAAAAGCTCTAAGGACCAAAACTTCCAGTGAATTATAGTTTGAGGACTGAAATAGACATTAATTCAATTACTCTATAAATGAAGTTGGTTAGAATTAATCCAACATGGGAAAACCAAAGTGTGATTCTTTGAGAAAATTGAGGAACAGATGGGGAGAGACAATGAAACCTTAAGATGAAAAAGTACAATAGTAAAATGAAATGACAAGTGAAAAAATTTGAGTTGAGATTAGTCTAATAGAAATTTTGTAGAAGTCAGTTTGCATGCACTTCAACTGTCCGCTATGGACTGCAACTCATCAAGGCCAGAGTAGGAAAGAAGACCGAGTTGAACTCACCACCTGAGTTATATAGGCTTTACATACTCGGCCACACCCTTGGGTGTAGTAGTGGAAGATTAAAATTTCCTTCTATTCAAGAATTCTGATCTTCATATACATTGTAATGCAACCGTTATTTTGTTATAGTAACCATTGGGCTTGCCTATTCAAAAATTTTCACTAGAAGATTAAAAGTCAACCACTCGTATCTTCTGTCTCCACCATCTCAACCTCCATGGCCGGCAACGAGTCTTAGTTGGGTTGACCCTCCCCACAACCTCCCATTCAAGTGGGCTTTAAGAAGTCAGTAGGTAGAGGCTTGTTTGCAACACGAAGAATTGAAGCTGCAGAACTAATCCACACAGCCAAACCCATCGTTTCCTACCCTGCTCTCTCTTCGCAACAAAGTGTTTTTTACTTTTGTTAATTTTTCATATTAACAATTTGTTACTCCCTTCATCCAAGTTGAATGTCCTATTTTCCATTTTGAGTTATACAGAATTAAATATCTCATTTTCTAATTTAGTTAAACTAACAAAGTCAAAATGTGTGCAAGTCAAACTTTTATTTTCTAATCTTAAAAAAAAAAAAAAAAAAAATCTTACTGTGTGTAAGTCAAAATGGAGTGAAAGTTTTGTGTGAAACTATTGCATCATGTCATCATATTGATTTGATGCAGCAATCCATTGATTTTTATTACACGTGAAATCCTCTGCCACATCAAACTAACACTGTTAACATTGGGTTACCTTCTTCCTTTTTTCCCATTCCTATTATTCCCAGTATACATCAATGGAAGAAATTTTTTATCAACCAAATCTCAATACATTTTGGAAAAAAATAAAAAATAAAAAGATGAAACAGATTTATACCAGGACATTCTCTCTCTTACTATATATGCTTGCTACAGTCATCTCTTTACCTCGGGTCATTCTTCTTCTTCTTCTTTCGCTGGAAGATTATTCTTTTTGGTTTTGCTACTCCACTTTTATGCTAATTGGTTTTTAGTTGACGTTCCATTGGAGAAGTTGAATCTTTGCTCTACTTATCAAAATAGTTATTAATGAGTTCCTCTATTTGAGCCACATAAAAAAATTTCTAACTTTCTATACAAATTAAAGGTGGTTAATTTCTTCCCATTGTTATCTCAACTATGCCAACAACAGACCCAAATATATTAAGAATCATACAAAATTTAGAGCCCCTTTCTCAAAAAGTTTTGTCTTTTCAAACCCCAATTACAGGGGACTGACTAACTTCATGGATATGTTATTTAGCTCAGCCAATTATAGTGAGCAAGCAAAGCCTACTTCAAGTTTCCTACCTTCTCCTCTAAGTACTTTTCTGGATTGGCTAGATATGGCTTTGCGGGGAATCCATCTAAATCCTTTTCCCTACAACTTGACTTGGGTTTTTATGTTGTGGAAGAAATCTGCGAGAGTGAACTATGTTGCTAGCGAGAAGGGTCACATCCTCATCCCTTCTCTCCAATTTGGGGCTGCATTGCCACGTGACAAAGAAATTAGAGGTGTCCTCCAATTGAGCCAGCAAAAAAAAAAAAAAAAATCCCAACTCTGGACTCTAAGATATATTATAAAAGATGAGATTCCAATTTTTCAAATATAGAGAAATGTCTTCACAATCACAATTGGAAGAGGGAGGCAAACTTGTCATGGCATCTTTTTAACTCCACAATCCATCAGTTCTTTTGTTCTTGAGATTTGGAGTAAACCGCGGAGATTTGGGAATAAATGGAAGGGAAAAAGGGAAGAAGGTAACCAATGGTTAATGGTGTTGAAGTTTGATGTGGCAAATAATACCACATGGAACAAAATCATTCAACTAATGCACTAAATCAATAAGATGATTGGTGCAGCAACTACACACAAAATGTTCTTTAAAATGAGATATTTTGGACGAAGATAGTATTATTTATAACTATTTAAATAATTAAAGCTTTTGTTTGGTATGTGAAGGGAGGGGGGAAGGACTTTTAGCATATTTGGTCCCCACATGTTCACGACAAACTTTATTTGATTTCAAATTTTTTTTCAATCATTATAATTCCTCTATTTTTTTTAGTCATTATAATCTCTCATCATATTATAATCAAACGTTTTGATTCAAAATATCTTTCTGTGATAAGTTACAGTTCAGAACTCATCAAATGAACTACAGATGATTATTTTAAAAGGACAAAAATGTCAATTCTAACTTTCCCACACAAAATCCAAACTCTATATTAAAAAAGAAAAGAAGAAAAAAACAGAAGAGAAGAAAAATCTTGTTACCCTAGGATTAACTGACAAGCTGAATTAATCCAAAATATCCAAATCTAAATTATCAAAGAATTTAAATTTCAGCACAATTCAAATTAATCCTAAATTTTAAAGTAACAATAGACATTTTTGCCCTTTAAAATTGGTCACATGACCCGTTTCACATCTTGATTGGTTGCATAATGGCACTTTGGATCAACACGTATGATCGTAATATGATGAAGGATTATAATGACAAAAAATATGTGTATATATATATATATATATATAAAAGAGGGATCGAATTATAATTGGATTTCAAGATAAGGACTAAATAAGCTAAAATCCCTAATTTGAATCACAGCCTGTGTCATATTTGAGACTGTGTTTATAATTTTTATTTTGTGGGTTCCCTTGTAACTGTGTCATCGCATGGGCAAAATGCAATTCTTTCAAGGAAAAATACTCCTGTTGGAGACTCGGATAGCAGTAGTCAGATGCGACCTGGTGAATCGACGGGTATAAGAAAGGCCGTCCTGTTATTTATGCAGCTTCAAGAATATCAGAGAACTGATCTAGAGTTTACAAATCACGTAGGGCAAAATTCAGCAGATGGGTATTGGTAAGATTCGTCGGAAAAACGTCGTTGCAATCATATGGGCTTTGAGTATTTTATTTTCTTCCATTGAGGTGTATGCTAAGTCTCGTCAGCCAATCTCCGTAAGATTCCCTTTCTTGTTTCTCTTTTGATCTTTTTATTAGCTTTATCTACTTGATTTTTATGCCTTGGTTTTGGTTGAAAAGGAGAACGAGATTCGTCAGAGAAAAAACGAGTGCTATGCAGACATTGAGAGGTATTTTAGTTCAAAGGCACAACCTTTTTAAAAAAAAAGTATAAACCTCTTACATTTTTTCTGCCAGCTCAAAATCACGCAAGTGCGTTTAAATTTCTCTGGTATTTTCGTGGGAAAGTCTAATTGTTGTGAATGGTGAAATTGATAGTGGACTTTGGGGTCAGCAATGTCGGTCGTCGAAGGTAGCAAAGGAAAATTGCGCCTTGAGATGCCTTTCACCAATCTGTTATGGGCTGATTTACGAAAGTGATCCTGTAAGAAAATTGAAGGCTTTTTCCCCCGTTTTATGATTTATGTGTGCTTTCTGAAGACCTAATTTTTTTTTTCTTTTTCAAAATTATAAACTTATTCAACAGAGAAAAAAAATATAGTCAAATCAAGTTGCTTTAGTTGTTAATTCAACTTTGTGTATTGTTATTATCTATTTTTGCACAAAATATATGTTGTGGATTGATGCTTGGTCTGAGTTCAAACTTTGGTCTTCCTGAATTAGTTGGAAGAAGGAGAGAAAGACTATATCAGGAGTCAGGAATACAAGTACTGTATGCACAAGTAAGAATGATCTGCTATGTTCTGGTTATGCCAAACTTCCTTATATTCTTAACCAATTGCTTTGTCTCTTTCTCTTGTAATTATTGATAATGACTTCTCTTATTTGGACACTTTCCATTTTTTCCCCTTCTCCTACAAGGTTAGCTCATCTGTTTGGCAACATCAGATTTTTAGTTCTGCTGTACTACTTTGAACATTTATGAAATTTAAAAATATTCCATTTTCTGGTTCCATGTTTTGGATGGATTAATCAAAAAATGGATCTTTTGGCAGTTGAACTTGGTGTAATGCTAAATCAGCTTGTCTGAAGAATTGACCTTTTTGGTAGTGATAAAGACATTGTGCCAGGCTTTTGTAACAAATTGTAAATAGATATGAGGGGACAGGATGCTGTTGTATTTTCCTTTATCTGAAACAAAATAGTTCATTTGGTAGAATTACCATGCTAGAGACTCTCCTGAACATGATTCTCCTGTGCTGGCTAATTGGTTTCTACAAATTTTGTTAGCTGCATTGAATAAAGACATGGCACCGATAGCATCATCAGGATACATGGCATCTTGTTTCATTTGCCTCCTTTGGATTATTAGTAAAATGTTTTACATCTTATTCTGCCTTTTTCATTCATCAATACACACACACTACTTTTTTCTGACTAAAAATCATTGCATGATGATGTTTGTCATAATTGTCCTGTAGTTGAATTTTGCTTTATCAAATCTCCCTGGATTTAGGTGTAACAAAATTTTGTCACTCATAAACCTCACTCCATCATGCAATAACTATGGAACAGCATAAACTTAAAAATTAGGCCATCATTTGACACTTAGCTGAGATTTAACACTTGTTGCTTCCTTGCCTAGAAATCTTCACAATAGCTTCATTTAGTATGAACCTTATCCTGAGGCCACTATTTTATTGCAGTATGAGTCCAAATCATTCTTAAGCTGGCAAGCTTGAGAAATGATACTGCATTTTCAGAGGATACTGATTGCTTTAGACTGCAAGTTTGGGAGTTTGAATGGGTGGGTAGGACGTTTGTTGGGAGGTTATATATAAAGGTTGTTTCTTTTAATGGGCTTTGGCAGATTTTGAAAAAACAATCTTATCTTTTCTTCTTGATAGATCATATTCTTCTGCGTATTTCCTCTTGAATCCCATGTATGCACCGCATTATATATTAATTGGAAAAAAGGGTGAGTATATTTGTCAAGAGCTAGCACAATGATAAATTACATGATTGATCGATAATGGGGATACAACGGCGTGCATTAAGAGTCCCACATTGATTATATTCTGCTTTGTTGGGACCTCAACTTGTCTCTTGCTGACAATTTTGCATGAATTGATTTCTTGCCGATACTAATGAATTAATGCAGTACATTGACAATCTCTTAATATATGTTTTCATTTGCTTCTTTTGTTTGTTTTTGTTTTCTGTTAACAGGGAATCTTTGGGAGAGAGCCTGGAAGGCATTAAAGGTTCCTTCGAGGTTTAGGATAATAATATATGGTGCAAGTCTTTGAAGGAAAATCTTGAAATTGTGGCATAGTTGGTTAAAAACTTCCCTTGCAATGAGATATTTTCTACATATCTGTACATGGATAATGGATTGATATCTTAATTCTATCGTTAATTTTGAGATGTAAGTTTGTTGCATTCCTTCATATTTGGTTTCGGATTGCAAAAAAAATAAAATAAAATTACAGAGAGGAGAAAGAAAGGAAAGGAATATCAAGGGAAAAAATAAGGGGGGAGGGAGAGAGAGAGAAATTAGTTGGAATTCATTTAAAATTAAACTAAATGAATATGGATATCCATTTTGACATCCTTAGTTTTGTATTGTTTTTTCTCTCTTTATTATTGTTAGATAAATATTTTTTCCTAAATTGTATGATGTTTAGAAAATCATAGTTAATATTATTCATTATAAAATTTAATTTTTACAAAAAACTCTTACCACACGAGGCCAACATATTCAGGCTAATAGTAAAATAACAAGTTGTTGAGTTTAGTCCTTCAATTTTTTTTTTTTAAATTATAGTTCATAAAAGTTTTGTCAAACCTTTTGGTCTTGAATATTTTTAGTGGATGCAATTTTGGTCCTCTTTGCTGGAATTCTGTAAAAATTTCGCAAACTAAACATTTTGATTTTAATATAATTATTATATCACAAATGTAACATAAGAAAATATGTTAAATTTTAAAATATCTTGTTAAAATCAATTCTAAAAATTTACTTTCTTCATTCGTAATTAAACATCCTAATTTGATTTGTATGCATTTTTTTTAAAAAAGTTTGACTAAGTTAATTTAACATTGCAACATAATTTTTCTTAATAAAAATTTAACTAAATTAGAAAATTGGACATTCAATTCAATACAGAAGGAGTATATTTTTGTTGATGGAGGTGGGAAACGATCTTCAGATCATCTTGAACCGCGACGACACCTGTAATCACAATAAAAAAGATTTAGATCACTAGAGTTGATTGTTACCCTGAGAATAACTCCGATACTTAAGTCAATATTCGATAAGAATAACATTGAATGAATTCAACTTATTTAATCTATGTATGATTCGAAATGTATATCGAATAAGAAGTTACTAATTAGGTGAAGTTACCTTATTAGAATGAATCAAGTAAGCATTTATGATAATTGTGAGATAGGATCCCACCAATTGCTCCTAGAATCGTGGAATTTTCAATAATTGAAGGCACCTTACCATGCACGTCTCTGGTATAGGAGTTATGAGCTTGTTAATGACCTATGAACTAACATCGTGACCTTCTAGTGAGACTCAAACGTCTCGATGATATTCTTTAGAGGTCGTAATGAGTGATTTTAAGGTTTATAACGTGTGTTAAGAGTCATAGATATTTAATCGTGGCATGAAAAATCTATGAGATAGGTTGGAACTCACTGGGTCGTAGCTCATGATCCAGTGAAACCTTTTCTAAGCTTGCAGAATGTTGATGACCTACGAGGTCAACTATTTAGGAAGTCGCTAACCTTCTTCTTTGTAATGTTGGATCAGATAGTGTATATTCAAGTTGATATCTGAGGTTATTCGGGTCTGGTTGTATCCATTTTACCCACCATTACCCCCCTTTAGGCCCAAGGAGCTTATGGGTTGCGGTGCCTAAATCCTTGCTACTGAACTTTGAAAGGCTCCGCTATTTTTTGTAACAACTTGTTTCTTGTCCTTTCAGTTTTGGCAATTACTCCTTTCTCAAGGAACGTTCCTTGCTGGAACCGAAAACGTTCTTTGTTTCATATAAATAGAAATACTTGAGAGTATTTGGAATTTACTAAAATTCTCTTTCTTGAGAACAAACTTCTTCCCTGCAATCAAGTTCTTCAAGCTGCGAACTTTCAAGCTTCCAAGCTCTGTTCTTATTTGGTGCTTCGACGAAAATAATCGTTCTTTCCATCCTTCTTTGCAAAGTTTCTAGCTTCTTATTAGTGAGTCTTCTTCCTTTCTGCTTCTTACTTCAACTTCTTTTCTTTTTTCTAGAAAGATCATGTGATCTCTTAGATCTCCCAGCCCCACTCTTTCTGTTGGTTTCGAACGTGTTTGGACTCATACTCCATCTCCCTCCTCTTCTTCAGATACTTAGTTTGATCCTCCTACATGAACTACTAGGACTATCCTCAACCCTAAAAACGAGGTTTATTACACCTCCCCTCTGATTGAGACTGCTCCTTGGACTACTCAGGATGAGTATGATCCTTCCAACCTAGAAATTTTATCCCTTAAACCCAATTCTAATGTCTCCAAAATCAGAGGACATGTTGAATAGAGGGGCTTAAACAACGGTAATGTCGAATATGCTTTAAAGGACTAGTGTCCTAATGATAGCAGGCAGGGTTATAGATCCCTTCATGAAACCAACTTAAGGGGTGTCATCCTTCTTCCAAATATTCATCTATTGTTTCTTGATGTCGCCTACTTTTGGTGTTTTCCTGTTGCCCAAGTGTCTCCTAACGTTGTCATGGCTATAGTCGGTTTTATTGCAACCTGTCACTTGTATAAAGTCCTGGTGTCTTTAGAGATTTTCATATGCTTTTAAAGTAGGAATTTCCACTGCACATCTTGGTTCTAGTCTTGGATATCTCCAGTTTAATATGCCTCAAAGGGATAAGCTTGTAGGTCCCTTTCTATCTTCAGGCGGCCCATGGAAAGATTCTCACTTCCATGCTAGACTTCCCATCGATTTAATTCGAGATATACCTTATCTAGACTGGAACCTTAGCCAAACTTTCTATAAGAAGGTTCCCAAGTTAAAAGGACAGCTCAAGGTAGTTGGAATCTTTCTTCTTAATCTGGCCCAATCTGATCTTCCCAAAATAGGTTCTATTGCTCACACATATTACACTTTTTTTATTACCCTAGCTAAGCTTGGAATGCCCAAGTATCACGACCTTCCCAAAGCCAAAGAAGATAACGGAATTCCTCATTCTAGTAATACTGTGTGTTTTACTTGAAATCAAGTTTTTGATTTTATCTTGTGTATAAGTCACTAATGTTGATTTTATTTTTCTTCGGTAGCAATGTGGTCCTAGGTAGCGATACTCATCTCGAGGGATCTCAGCAATTAGGTCACTCCCAAGAGCAGTCTAGTAAATCCTTAGACTTGCAAGCTTTGTCTGGGAAGGTTTCTGTCCTAACTTTTTCAATGAAAACTCCTACTACCAAGCCTCCAAAGGTCATTTTACCTCCCCCCAAGTCTAAAAGTTCATGATGGCCAATAGGACTAGGAGTGCTCTCAAGAGAGGGAGGGAGGAGGTTGCACCGAGCTTCCCTCAACCTACAAAAGTTATCTCTGTTTCTAATTCACTTTCTCCTTCTTCTAGTCAGAAGGAGAAGGTTTATGATGCTGCTGTTATTAAAGGCAAAGGTTAGGCGACCTCTAAGAAAGAGATGGTGTTTAGTGGCCGTGCCACAGAAGATATCACCGAGATCTTAAAGATAATTGGTAAGGAAGTCTTGGCCTCCCAGCTTGAAGGGGAGATCAAGAGGTGGGTTCTCGACTTGCCTTTAGAGTCCAATGACTCTCTGTTCGAATGGCCGCCCGCTTAGTCCTTTCTGATGGAGTGCATGCCTTTCGTTGATCAGGAAATCTGCAAATAGCTCACAGATACTATGCTTGATAAATTCGCTACCTCTGTGCAATCTACTGTAAGTGTTTTTACCTTTCTTCTTTGCTCTTCATCTTTTTTCTCTCTCCCTTTTTTTAAAGAGCTTCTCTATATATTACATACTAACTTCCTTCTTTTTTCTTCTATTGTTGATTCTTCCTTTTAGAACCATGTTTTCATGAGCGAAAGATTGTGGAGAGGAAAAGAGAAAGAGAAGAGAGACAAAGACCTCACCTAGTTGATTGATAATCTCCAGGATCAAAAGAAAGGGTTGGAGGATAGGAGCAAAGAGCTTGTTGCTTATGAGAAACAAGCTGCTGCGTTTGTTACCGATTGTATAAAGAATGTCAATGAAGCCAAGGAAGAGAATAAAAAGATGATAGCTACTCTGGATGACTCCTTGAATAAAGAGAAACGGCTGACTAACAAGATCAAAGAGTTGCAAGCTTGTGTCAAAGTTTGGGAAGATCAAGCCGAGTCTGATTCCGTGTTGCTAGATAATTCAAAAGCCTTCTGCGAAGAGGAAAGGAATCTTTCCTTGGATAAACTTGAACAGCTTCCAACCTTCCAATCTTATGTAAAGTCCCTAATGCAGCCCCAAATGATTGATCTATATGTCGAAGGGATTAAATTATTGAAGGCAAAGAATCTTGGTTAGGAAGTTGATCCCCACATGGATGAGAGCTTAAACTTTCCTAATCAAGCTGCTTCTCAACCTTGACACCGAGAAATAGAGGCTCCTCCTATACAAACTCCAACGGAGGTCGATGAGTAGCGAGCCGACATTAGAATGATTGATGAAAAGGTGGTTCATGACATTCCTCCATTGGCAACCTCCGAACCTTCAAGTAGGATCATCCATAATTATGGCGACTTGCTTAACTATTATCCCTTAAATCCTAAGCCCATAGATTTTTATGAAGCTCTTGATCTTTTCCGAGCTATTCATCTTTTCCTAGGTGGAACTCCCATTGAGACTGTTACTAATTATCCTGCTGTGATAGAGAGGTTGTCGTTGGATGCAAGTTCCCCCCAAGCTCGCAAGAAGTGCCCGAGGAGAAGAAAGATTGATATGTAATAGTTTAGGTCTTTCTAGGGCTCCTATTATGCTTTCTTTCTTTTATCTACTTTCAACTAGATAATTTTACCATATTCAATGCTAGTTTCAAGCTCTTTCTTTTCCTTTTCATATACTAATTGCTTCAAGAGGTTTGTTTGTGGCCTCATTTTTCATATCCATATGTATATGATGGTTGATCAAATCTTTTGCATTGATTCTGTTTTGTCTGGGCACTTCGCATGCAGAAAATGCTTGCATAATAAAACTTGATAGAACTCAAATTTGTACAAGTAGGGAATAAATAATATCATAGCGAGCTTCATGGAGCTAGCATTTAGATAGGCTTGGAAACCTAAAGTGCACCTATGAAACAGGAATTTGAGTAGGTCACTTGATAGGTCATCAGGACTAATCAAAGGGCCAATATAGCTTGGTAGGACCTAGGAATAGAATTTCTTTAAGTGACAAGCATTCAAAGGTCATAGAAGTTGTATACTTTTGAGGCCAGAAAGCTTATAGCTTCCACCTTTGTAAACTTCTTGAACTACATAAGGTCCTTCTTAGCTTTCTTATAACTTTGTTAATTCTCCTTGCTTCCCAACATCTGACCTTTTGAGAACCATATCTCCTGCTGTAAAGCGCTTTTCTTTGAATTTTTTGTTGTTACACCAAAACATAAACTAAAAGTTGTTTCCTAGTAGCCTTTCTTGGTGTAGTTCTATAAGCCATAGAATACTTGGGATTTCTTCTAGCCAGGAAG
>JAOXNR010000630.1:0-10867 GCA_028571225.1 Parsonsia alboflavescens
TATATGCATGAAATTTCTGAGATGTGCACCATCACACAGTGCTAGGGTTCCAGAGAAACCAATTTGTCAAACAATTGTAAAGGGATTAATAGAACGTAAAATTAAGAAAAGAAAAAGAAAAGCTTCCCAAACGCCGACCTCCCTTCTTTTGTTTTCGTTTTTAATAATTTATTTTAAAATTACATGAATTAAGATCTGTTTAGTTAATTAAATATTATTGAATTATAGATATTATAATCATTAAACATACAAATTTTCATAAAAAAAATTAATTTTAATAAAAATTTATGTATGGATTCTTAGTTTTTTAAAAATAAAAAGATAAAGAAATATATTTATTTGGATGAGTAATGAGTGATTGATTGAATTTTATTTTCTTAATTACATTTGCTTTCAATACGAAGGAATAGTAATAATTACATTTAATTTATTTGAGTAAAAAATGATAATTTTAAAATGGACATATCAATTGATTGATTGATAAGTGTCCATTGGTTAAAAAAATTTAAAAAAAAGAAAAACTATTTATTCAATCTATATATCTATATATAATAGCATGTGGTTACAACCTAATTGCATTTTCATACATATATTTATAGTGCTACGGAAATGTCATAAAATACTACAGAACAAACCTTAAAAAGTGCACAAATTAAATCTCTAACGGTTAAAGTTAATTGCCTATTGTGTTTTTTTTTTAATCAAGTATCCTTAGGGTTTTAATTATTTTTTTAGAGTTTAGTTTATAAAAGAATTTGCAAAAAAAGAAATTTATAAAAAGATTTAATTTTTCTAAAACCAAAAAATAATGGATCAAATTTATTATTATTATTATTTTTTAAAAAAAGATAGTTGACCAATCACTTTGAAATTAAAGACTTAACAATACACTACATATAGGATGTACACATTTTATAACATTTTCATCTATATATATAAAGTAATACTATAAAATGCACGGTTAAATCTCTAACATTCAAAATTAATGATTAACATATTCAATAAAAAATTATTTTTATAATTTTCATAAAAAAAATTAATTAAAAAATCTAGTGAACATAATTTTTCATATTTTTATATTCAACGAAAGTAATATTTAATGTTCAATAAATAAATAAAAAATCTCAACAAATTATTTGAGAGAAGTACAAGTATATGCCTCAGGTATCAGAATAAATAAAAATAAAAAATTGAAAATTTTTCAAGTTTAAGTGTTTAAGTTGCTTAATGTGACAACAAAACTATAAACAATTAAATGAGTTTAATTAATACACCCAAACAAATACACAGACTTCCAACATTTTACCATTTTCAGCAAATGTTTTGAAGCGGGAAATATCGACAAGGCTGCCGAAACAGTCATGAAGTCAAAGAAGGAACAAAATCCCACATTCAGAACACAGAAAACTACTTCTTCATTTCAAGCCCTTATATGCAGCGCCTATAGGGCACCTTAGGAAGCACGCAGCCATGTAGTGAGCACAGAGCGAACTATTCTTTCGCCTTTTACTAAAGAATACCGTGTGCTCGCTGCAAACAATGGCATACTCCAATTTTTGGAGAGGTCCTTCCTATCAGGAAGAGCTTCTACAATGCCTCAATTAAAAATATTTGAAGCGTCAAGAATTTATGCAAATAAATAAAATCAAGATGAAGTAAAAATTCAGCTTTCTCAAGTAAAATTTCTCCAATGGTCAAAACACTGATAAAAATTTCCACATGTTATGTGTCTGATGCCAAAACAGATAACAACTAGAAGGATTAAATATATAAATATATATATATATATATTGTTAATCCATGACTTTTTGGCAATGAGGTGGAAGAACCTGAGAAAATCAGTCCTATCCGGAAAGGAATCTTGCCAAGAGATGATTCTCTGTTAAGAAGTGGTTCCAAAGCCCAAGTTGAACGAGGAGTAATCCCTGCAGCACCGTGTCCTTCTGCATGAGCCGCCCACGTAAAAAAATAAAGCCCTGCTATGATAAGAGGCCCGACGAGAATTCTGCTACCATGTTCAGAAAAAATGTAATACAGACTGCTGACTCTGTTTTTTCACAAGCATAATTCTAGTTCATCTGTATGCATATTTGAGAAGCGAATGGCGTTGATCCAATTGGTGAATCAAGATGATGTGATTCATGGTTAAAATATTAACAAAATTTGATGCAATAAAAGGCTAAATGGGAAAAGAATTGAATATTGTGAAAATACAAAGTTTTCAGTTTAACAACCAAAAGTCGACGACGAAAGTTGGAAAAATCTCATCGTAAAAGTCTATTTATAACTGACGATAAAACGAGATATTTATAACCTAAAATCTACCATAAACCTAATAGGAAATTAAAAAAGCCCTTAAAACACAAAAAGTCCAAAAGTCAAAGTTGAGCCCATTCCGAGCTCGGGCCACCTTGCATCATTCGTCCCGGCTAGGAAAAGATTCGCCCTAGAATCTAACTCGTCCTCACCAGTTGCGTTTCTACTAGTGCTAAGGCCCAAAAGAATTCGAACTAAAAAGCTAATAATAATAATAATAATCATAATAACTCTAACTACAAAGCGAATAATAATAATAAAAAAACTCCTAATTTGGCTAATAAACAAAACTTAATGACCAAATCTAAACTTTCTGAAAAACCGAGGGTCTTCTTCTACAAATAAGGTAAACATCTTCTTCTTAAAGCAAAAACCCTAGCCGCCATTGAATCTCAACCGTCCATCTAGATATCGGAATTTGCTGCCGGGCGTCGTTGTCGATCTGGTTTACGGGCTACTGGAACGCCGCTATCGGCTCTTGTTGCTCGGCTGTAGGCCTGCTGTTTCTTTTGCATATAGTTGGGGAGAAACTTGCAGATCTACTCGTCTGCTTGAGCTGCACTGCGTGGGTAATTTGTGCCGCCTCCACAGCTCGGTCTCTGCCTAATTTGGCCTCTACCTCTACTCAGCTCGATGGTGTCTGCTTGTCGTCGAGCCTGGATTTGCTGCTGTCTTCTGGATCGGCAATACTCAAGCTACCATTTGACTTCTCCGACGATATGGACTATTCCAGTAACTTCCAGATTTGGAAATTCTTTTTTTCTCTCTCTTTTAACCTTCCATCCTCAAAAATCGAAAATCTCGATTTTCATATCAAGATTCTAGAAACATGCCCTGTTGTTTTGGTCGGTCATGCCCCCCCCCCCCGATTCAACACCACAAACGGGTTGTCATCTTCCCCCTCATCTTTGGATTCAATCTCTGATTTTGCTCGTTCCTTAGTTTGACCGTTCGACCTAGCCTGCGCCAGTTGCCGCTCCAAGTCTTGGATCGGCCTTCTCTGTCCTTCGTTTTCGTTTTCTCGCAGGTCTCGTTGGCGAGGCTGTTCGTCTTCCTCAGGAATGACTCCACGGCCCCTTCCAGATCAATGCCATCCACGACCAACACGATTCTGTTCAGCCATTGGTGAAGGCAATCTAGTGCTCTGATATCAAATGATGCAATAAACAGGAACGAATAAATGGCTAAACAGAAAAAGAACTAGATATTGTAAAAACACACAAGTTTTCAGTTTAACGACCAAAAGTCAACGACAAAAATCGGAAAGTATCACATTTTTAAAAGCCTGTTTGTAACTAAGGCAGAACAAGATATTTATAACCTAAAATCTACTCTAAACCTAATTGGAAATTAAAAAAGCCCTAAAAACACAAAAAAGTCAAAAGTCAAAGTTCAGCCCATTCCGAGCTTGACAAGAATGTTGATACAGCTGGCTGAAGATCTTGGTGGACCACGTTAACAATCCATAGTTGATGGCAGATGGAACAATATCCTGAAAAACAAGATGCCTACACCATACTCATTTAGTTCATCCAGATAATACTTACCAGTGCCATACTATAAAGTGAATAAAAACATCATCCATGCAAATGCAACCAAACAAAGATGTCTAGATTCCCTAAACTCTAAGCTTTATACAGTTAAATTGGTTGAGCTTTATGCAGTCAAATTGATGTTATTCCTAATCAATTTTCCAGGTAAACAAATTGGTTGAGCTTTTATGCAGTCAGAGTTACTAATATATTTTGAAAAGCAAGCACGTTTATAAAGAAACTAGCAATTCACTGTAAAGAAACAACTACTAATTTTTTAACAAAGAAAGAAGTAGAAGAGTTTTGTTAGTTTCTGACGTGAAGCTGGATAAGGAGAATGACCAAGGGAAACAGGGGCCAATTACACCAACCAAGCCCACAACAAGTAGTTTGCGTAGGTCCAAGTGACTATAGGGAATACTAGCCTGATTCGGCCTATTCAATGTTGTTAGGCATGATTCCCGAGGCGGCTGGCCCGAATTCATATCGGGCTCAAATTTGACTGTGTGACCCCGAAACGGCTCAAATTTGTATTGCCTTTTTCGGCCATTAGGAGTCATCTTGATGGAGTTTCGGGTGTTTTTTTGTTTTAGGGGCGTTTTCATAATTTGTTTTTTTTTGTAATTTCTTTATTCTTTTCCGAATAAGCCTAGGTTTGATTTTCCGAATAGGTTATTTAAGGACGACTTCTCTTTTGAAGAGGTAGCTTTGTTGTTTTTTTAACATTTTTAATAAGATTTCTCTTTCAGAGTTTCTTCAGAAACATTGTCGTTTTGTTCTTGAATTTCTATTCCTGTGACAACTTTCGAGTGAAGTTTATAATAGGGAAGAATTATTAACCTTTCCATAATTCCGCCTGCATCAGTTGGTATCAAAGCCAGGTTCCGAGATGTCAGGAGGGAATGTAGATCCAACGGTAGCCGCAATTTTGGAAGAATTGCGCAGAGGCCGAGAATCACAAGCGAAGGAGAGGGAAGATCATGATCAAGCCATGCAGCAGCTCTTGGAGAATCAGCATCAACAAACGCAGATGTTGAACCGGATAATGCAACAGTTGGTAGTGATCGAACAACCTGCTGGAAAGCAAGAAGAACAAGAGGGCGACGATGAGGAATTCGATCTGCCAGCGAGAGAACAGTTGGGTGGAAGAGGCGGCGGAAATCAGCCTCCTAGGGTTTTAGATCGGGAGCCGTATGTTCCACGATGGGATGCCGGGTTTAAGCTGGAAGTTCCCGAATTTACTGGAAGTCTGGCGCCAGAAGAATTTTTGGATTGGATGAGTGCCGTGGATGAAATCTTCACATTAAAAGAGGTCCCGACAGACAAGAAGGTAGCATTGGTGGCAATTCGATTTAAGGACAGGGCTGCGACGTGGTGGCAATCCTGTAGATATCAGCGCTATCTGGATGGACTTCCTGTCATGGATGATTGGTTTGAACTGAAAAAAGAGATGCGCCATGAGTTTTTACCTTTCAACTATCACCAGACACTTTTTTAGAATTTGCAGAGTTTGACGCAGGGTGCGAGTAGTGTAGAGGAATACACGCTGGAATTCTATCGGTTGCAACTCATGGCACGTTAGTTGCATGGCCTTCGACCAGCAATACAGGATGCCCTATAGGTACACACCTTTGGGAACATTACCGAAGCACAGACGAAGGCTAAAGTGGTGGAAAGGAGCTTGGCTAGGGTTGGCGGAAGAAGCACGACATTCGGCAAAGGGTTTTCCGACCCTCCTCGAAACTCGACGGCGGCCAATCCATCTTCGTCCAGAGCTTTTATTCCATCCACTCAACAAGGGCGAACAGCAGTGCAATCGAATCAGGGGTCGGGGCAAGTTCAAAACCGTCCACCAACCAATAAGGCGAATGTTTTTTGTCATCGTTGTCAGTAGAAAGGACATTATGCCTACGAGTGTCCCAGGATTCGATCTTAGTTGTTGATCCAAGATGGTGCAGAATGGGAATTCGTAGGAGAAGACGTTGTTGATGAGTCGAAAAAAGGTAAGGAGAGTGTGGTTGCGCCGGAGGACGTCCGAGGAGATTGAAAGGTTTTAAGGTGAATTTGTTTAGCACCTAAAGCCAATGAGGATTGGAAGCATCAGAACATATTTAGCACCCACTACACCATTAAAGGCAAGGTCTGCCAAGTCATTATAGATACGGGAAGCTGTGAGAATGTGATTTCGTAGGAAGCCGTACAAAAGTTGCAATTACCGACAGAACCTCACACCGAACCTTACAAGCTGGGGTGGTTGAATAAGGAGACAGAAGTTCAAGTAAATCAAAGGTGCAGAGCGGAGTTTTCAATTGGGCCGCAATACAGCTGTGTTGTTTATTGTGACGTGGTGCCTATGGACACCGCACTCTTGCTTTTAGGCAGACCTTGGCAATATGACAACAAGGTTTCGTATGATGGTTTCACTCACTGCTAGAAGGTCAACAGAGGAGCTAGAAGGTTGTGTTACAACCAATGCGAGAAAGCTTTATGGAGGGAAAGAAGACCATCATCTGCTTGCTGCATAAGGAGTCCGAAAAAGAGGTTGGGGAAGCCGAGATCTGGTTTGCTTTATTGTTGACTACAATGGTAGCAATGATAGATAAGAACGAGGAAATTGCGATGTCGGAAAGGGTGAGAGGAGTTCTGAAAGAATTTAATGATTTGCTCCCGGAAGAGTTGTCGCCAGGCCTACCACCCATGCATGATATACGACATCAAATTGATTTAGTCTCAGGATCCATTCTCCCGAACAAAGCCCATTATAGACTCTCTCCACAGCAACACGATGAATTGACCAGCCAAGTAACTAAGCTGCATGACAAGTGGTATATCCGAGAGACTATCAGTCCCTGCGCTGTACCCGCTTTATTGGTTCCAAAGAAGGAGGGTAGTTGGAGGATGTGCTTTGATAGCCGTGCCATAAACCGCATCAAGGTTAAGTACCGTTTTCCTATTCCAAGACTTGATGATATGCTGGATCAGCTTAGCGGGGTGACAGTCTTTTCCAAAATTGATTTGAAAAGTGGCTACCATCGGATATGGATCAAGCTAGGAGATGAATGGAAGACAGCTTTCAAAACTAAATATGGGCTTTTTGAATGGGTCGTTATGCCATTTGGTCTCTCAAACGCTTCAAGCACATTCATGAGAGTCATGAATCAGGTGTTGTGACCTTTCTTGAATAGTTTTGTCTTGGTTTATTTCGATGACATACTGGTATATAGACGGACGGAGGATGAACACTTGCAGCATTTGTGGCTAATTCTGGCGACACTAAGGGAGCATAGGTTGTATGCCAACCTTAAGAAGTGTGTTTGGTTTACGAATTGTGAAGTCTTTCTGAGGTTTGTAGTTTCAGCAAAGGGAATTCATCCTGAAGAAGCAAAAGTGCGGGCTGTCCGGGAATGGCCTATACCACGAAGTGTTAAGAAGGTCAGGTCCTTTCATGGGTTGGCTAGTTTCTACCGGTGTTTCATCAAGGATTTTAGTGTGCTCATGGCTCATTTGAAGGATCTGTATAATGCAAAGGAGTTCGTGTGGACAGAAGAAGCACAACTAGCATTTGGAGTGATCAAAGACAAACTCACCAGTGTGCCTGTGCTAGCGTTACCAAATTTCGAGAAGATCTTTGAGGTTGATTGTGACGCTTCAAAGGTTGGAATTGGAGCCGTCTTGAGCCAGGAAGGAAGGCCTGTTGCATTTTTCGGAGAGAAACTAGGCGGACCTAAACTGAATTATTCAGTTTATGATGTTGAGTTCTATGCTATTGTGCGAGCACTTCAGCACTGTCGACATTACCTCATTTAAAGGGAGTTCGTGCTCTATGCGGACCATCAAGCCTTGAAGTTTCTTCCGGGATAGCACAAACTTCATGACTGACATGCCAAGTGGATAACTATGCTGCAAGAATTCACTTTCACCCTTAAGCACAAGTCGGGTGTTATGAATAATGTTGCTAATGCTTTGAGTAGACGTCATTCCCTGCTTACTATGATGAAGCTTGTCTCTTTGGGGTTTGAAAGCTTACGTTAGGATTTGCAGAGTGATGCTGAATTCGGGGGAATAGTTCAAGATGTGGAGTAGCAACTAAGGAGCGATTTCATACTCCATGATGGGTATCTTTTTCGAGGTAACTGCTTGTGCATCATTACGTCTTTTAATTATCCAGGAATTGCATGCTCAAGGCCACTTCGACAAGGATAAGACCGCAGGCCTGATTAATTAGCGATTATATTGGCCTAGTATTGACAAAAGTGCCCAGAATTTTGTAAAGAGATGCAGAATTTGCCAAGTATCAAAAAGGAGCAGCAGCCATCAAGGGTTATATACTCCATTGCCGATTCCAGACGAGCCTTGGACGGATGTGTCCATGGACTTCGTGCTAAGGTTACCGCGGACACAACGGGGATTGGACAGCATATTAGTTGTTGTCGACCGTTTCAGTAAAATGGTAGTGTTTATGCCGTGTAAATCGACTATGGATGCTAGCAGGATAGCTGATTTATATTTTGGCAAGGTAGTCAGGCGGTTTGGCTTACCCTGGACTATTTTGTCTGACAAGGACACTAAGTTCATGAGCCATTTTTGGCGAGAACTTTAGAAAAAGTTGGAGACGACATTGAAGTTCAGCAGTCCCTATCATCCTCAGATGGATGGACAGACCGAAGTAGTAAATCGCACGTTGGGAAATATGCTCCAGGTGCAGGTCAAGACATTTGGCACTTGGGATTCTCTTCTTCCCAAGATTAAGTTTGAATTCAGTTGTTCAACTAATCGGTCTACTCAGTATTTCCCCTTTCAAATTGTTTATGGCAGGAATCCAAGGAGTCCAATTGATCTTGCAATACCAGATTCCGGTACTGTTTCCAAGAAAGTTGAAGAGCGGCTGGTTGATTTGCAGCAAGTTCATGCGACCGTCAAGTCCAACTTGGAACACGCCTATGCCAGTTACAAAGAATATGTGGATCAGACTTGCAAGGATGTGTAGTTTGAAGTTGGAGACCTCGTGTGGGTGACGTTGACCAAAGAACGATTTCCGTTGGGCAAGTATCATAAGCTTAGAGACCGGAAGATCGACCCGTGTCAAGTTTTGGAAAAGTTAGGAGCTAATGCTTATAGGCTTGAGCTGCTGGATGATCTTAGTATTTCTAACGTTTTCAATATGCAACATTTGTCTTGTTTCCATGGAGACAATCCGAGTTTGAGGATAAACTCTTCAGAAGAGGGGGAGCCTAACGCAGAGCCAGATAAGGAGAATGACCAAGGGAAACAGGGGCCAGTTACACCAGCCAAGCCCACAACGAGTAGTCTGCATAGGTCCAAGCGACTGCAGGGAATACGGGCCTGATTCGGCCTATTCAATGTTGTTGGGCACGATTCCCAAGGCAACTGGTCCAAACTCGGATCGGATTCAAATTTGACTGGGTGACTTGAAACGGCCCAACAATCAATAGTCACTGTTATGCTGTAATGTATGGCCTTTTTCAACCATCCAGAGTCGTTTTGATGGAGTTTCTGGCATTTTTTTGTTTTAGGGGCATTTTCATAATTTACTTTTTTGGGGGTTTTATTTTGTAATCTCATTTTTCTTTTTCGAATAAGCCTAGGTTTGATTTTTTGAATTGGTTTAGGTTTTGATTAGGTTATTTTAGGACGACTTCTCTTTCGAAGAGGCAACTTCATTGTTTTTTTGACATTATACAATAAGATTTCTCTTTCAGAGTTTTTTCAGGAATATTATCATTTTGTTCTTGAATTTCTTTTCCTGTGATAACTTTCGAATGAAGTTTATAACAGGGAAGAATTATCAGCCTTTCTATAATTCCGCTTGCGTCAGTTTCTTAACGATCAATGGAACAGACACTTACAGCATAGATTACAGCAAAAACCTCGGATTGTGTCGAAGTCCAAGCTGTTGAATCATTAGTTGTAAAGAGGGCTGTTATCACCATAAACAGAGCACCTATGAAAATGCCGTTACGCATATACTTGCTGGATATTTGGCCAGAACAGGAGCCTGTAACAATAACAATAACAGGAGCCTGGATACGCAGTAATTTCAGAAGGTCAAGTGTTAAATAGACTTTCAAACAAAAAAGCACCATTTTGCAACTGCAAAATCATCGTAGTTGTAGAACAGTATGTTCCACCATGTTTCTATCAAGGTAAACTGTCTTTAACTATGATGGGACATAATTCAATAAGAACAGAGGGGAAAAAAATAATTATTTCAGTACCTGAATGGCCAGGAAAGCAGCCATGCACATGCCGTTTCCTAATAAGCATAGCACAGCAATCAAATCCATTCCATCTTCGTTTGCTGCTTCTTGCAATCTAGTTCTACAGTGCAAATGCATTGACTTGGGAATCACAAGTTATTGCAGAAATTATTAAAGAAATGCATATCAAGAGGACTGTGAGGTCAAAGAAGAACAACCCACATCGAGTAGGCATATTATGTAGCATTCATTTCCAGCCCTTATATACATATCCCCTAGCCTGCTAGCTTCGAAGCATGCACGCAGTGAGCACAGAGCGAACTATTCTTTCGCCTTTTACTAAAGAATACCGTGTGCTCGCTGCAAAACAGTGGCATACTCCCATTTTTGGAGAGGTTCTTTCTTTCAAGAAGAGCTTCTACAATGCCTTAGTTAAAGAATTTTTAACGGCTAGGATCTTTTAACTTTTTTAATTTCAAGTCGTTATAATTTTAATTTCAATTAGTAACTTATTTATCTGACGAGATAAATTAAGATAAGAATATAAAAAATTACTGAAGTTTAAGGAAAAATTTAGATAAAAGTTAACACAAAATATAATAAAATAATATCATCCATGTGGTCAAAGGGATATCATTTTTAACATAATAATAATAATAATCATAATAATGTTTACATCAATGTTTTTAGAACCGGACCGATCATTGAACCGGAAAAGTTACTGGTTCAAGGTTTAATGGTTCAACCGTAATTGAGTCGGTAATTGAACCGGTTAATTTAATAATTAAAAAATATTTATTT
>JAOXNR010000632.1:0-10864 GCA_028571225.1 Parsonsia alboflavescens
CACAAATTAGGACATACTCAATACATGCCTTTATTGTCCACTCAGTTAAGAGTGACGTTTGACAACATCAAAGTATGCAATCCTTCATCCAGGAATCTCTAATGACCTCAAGTCAAAAGATGAGACATAATTATCACAACGAAATAACTCATGACACTCATATAACAATCCATGAAGTGATTTCATGGTAGGTTAATCCAATACATGATACTCTACGTGTACCTATCTGATGATTTGATATCTCATATCCATGATGGCTGTCATCAATTAGCACATACTAGTCTCAGAGTGTAATTGATACCCTAATCTCAATAACACTTGACTAGGGACGTTTTAAGAATAGAAATAAACTATTCTAAGGACATTACATAAATTTATTTAATGAAAAGCAGATATAAAAGTAAATTATATAATGATATAAATAGCATCATGATACAAAGTTATGCCAACTAACTAAAATCATCATATGTTCTTAGGGCATATCCAACACAATCTATATCTATTGTTGAACTGAATATACCTTAAGCTGGTTTTGCTAGGTGCAGTAGAGATGCCGACTCTGTAAAAGCATCTAAAGAGGTCCAGGTAAACAGGGATCTTGTAGAGATGACAGGTTGCCATGAAACCTATAATGGACCTAACGACAGTAGGAACAAGTTGGGCAATGGGAAACCTCTAGAAGTAAGCTATGTCAAGGAAGAGAGGATGGAGATAAGGTAAGAGAATTCCTCCCTTAATATTGGTTAAGTGAAGGACGATTCCAACATGCCTACCATTTGGATGCTCGGATTCTCGAGTAGCTACGACATCATCTCTGTTCAACCTTCTCTCTCCATTGATTTGAAAAATTTCAGAAGGACCTATAGAGAATTCGAGCGAAAAAACTTCTAGCTCAGAGGGACTATAAACGTTACTCTTAATTCGTGGAGCCCTAGTAGTAAGTGGAGGCAATTAGTACACCTCATTGTCATAATCATAATATGGAAGAGCCCTAGGGGTTTCTTTGGTATGAAGAGAAAGGGTAGCTGAAGAAGAAGACTGACTAGGTGTGTGTGTCTCTACAATGCGGAGGTCAGCGAAAAGAGATCTACTATGAAGCTAATGAGGAGACTTTTTTTCACGAATGAAAAGAAAATTTTCTCTAATGAAATAAAGGGGAAAGAAAGAACTCACTCTGTGATGTTGGGAATGATCCTTCATAGACAATGCTAAGGTCGACTAATAGCAGTTGATTACCAGAAAAAAGGTGGGAGTTTGAAAATTTTTAGGTTGGAAATTACTAAGAAAATATAAGCTTAATTGCAAAGGAAAACTCAGGATTACTCGGAAGAATTTTAGTGAGTTTCGAACTCTTCAAAGTTCCTGAATTTATATGAGATAGGAGTCTCTTAAGTTCTAGAAAGATACATTAATGGTGAATTGAGGTAACTGCCGAAAATGATAAGGCACAGCACCTCAAAACTAGCCATTATAAAAAATGAAACGACTCTTTAGAGATTGGGATTCAGCAACAAAAAATTTAGGTGCCACCACCTAGGAGCTCGTAGGACCTAAAGTGGGGTAATGATGGGTAAAACAGGCATGACTCGAATGACCAGACCCAAATGGCCTCAAGTGCTGACCCGAATACTTAAAGATCCAAATTACTACTAAGGCGGGAAAGCAAGCAGCGACTTTCAATGAGTTCAGGAAAGGTCTCACCAAACCGCGACCTTTGACACAGTGAGCTCCGATCCATCTCATGCACCTTCCATGCTACAATTGAATGTCTATGACTCTTTATATACACTATAAGCCTTAAAATCACTCATCGCAACCTTCTAAAGAAGCTCATCGAGACCTTCGAGGCCACTAGAAGGTTGCGAAGTTGGTTCATAGGTCATTAAAAAGCTCGTAGCTCTTGTACCTGAAACATGCATGGTAAGGTATCTGAAATTATTAAAACTCCACAATTCTAGGAGCAATTGGTGGGATATGATCTCACAATTATCCTAAATGACTACTTTCACATAATTGAAATTCACTCCAACAATGCAACTTATTATTCGATATACATTGTCGAATCATACACAATTTTAGACAAGTGAGTCTTTTCTTGTCACGGAATACTGACTTAGGCATCGGAGTTATCCTCAGGGCAGCTGCTCACTCCGATGATCTAATTTTTCCTTATGGTTGTGTTTACAGACGCCATCACGATTCGGGATGACCCGGAGTTAATTTTCGAGCTCCATCATTTTCATTTTTATTTTTTTTATTTGTTTTTCTCTTTTGTAAAAAAATCTCATCAAAATAGATGAAAATTCATTTAATTTAACTCATAGGTACATATATTCATACTTTATGGCAAATAATGTTGATGGGAGAAACGAGCACGACCTCGATAACCCGACCCTAATACCTGAAAGTCAGACTCAAGAGTCAAGAGTAAAGGTGGGTAGCGACCTCTTACCACTGACCTCCCAGGTCACCAACCTCCAAAATGAGCTCAAGAGAGGTCTTACCGAACCACGGCCTTCGACCAGGTGAGCTCCAATTCGTCCCATACATCTTGCATTCCACGACTGACTATACTTAACTCCTAACACACTCTATGAGCCTATAATCACTTGTCGCGACCTCCTAGAAGAGATAGTCAAGACCTTCAATATCCACGGGCAGGTTGTGAAGTCGATTTAAAAGTTGTTGGTGAGCTTGTAGCTCTCTACCAGAGACGTGAATGGCAAGGTACTAAAGGACACTCCAAGATTCAAGGAGCAATTGGTGGGATTTGTTATAATCTCATAGTTATCCTAATTGCCTACTGTCACGTAATTGAAGAGCCTTAATCAAAGAGGTAACTTACTTTATTCTATATAAATGATCGAAACACACACAGTCCATGGACAACACACAAGAGACAAAGCTAATATACTCAAGATTACTCTCTCAGAATACTGACTTAGGCATCTGAGGCATTCCCCGGGCGACAACCCACTCTGGTGACCTAATCCTTTTCTTCTCAGGGTGTAGTTACAAACGTCATGACGGTTCGGGGTGACCCGAGGCTACTTCCGAGGTCCATCATCTCTGGCGTCGTCTATGGGAATGACGTTCTAAACCCTAGCTTTCTTCCTTATACATAAAACAAAATAAAAAAGAATCGTGATGACTCAATCACAACCAACTTGCGTTCAACCACCACTCCATGGAAGAATGCTTAGCAAAAGGCAATTTCTCACTGTAAAGGAGTGCCAAAAGGCCTGGCCCCAATGGAGTAAAATAACAGTAATCCAAGGCCAATTGAACAACAAGAATAGCTGAGACCGTTGAGGTCTGCGCCTTCCCCGAAGGGTCCAGGTTAACCCTCCACCTGAGCATGAAAGGGGAGGACGGAGGCACCCTGACCAAATCAACCATGATAACAACCCTAGACCATAGAGATTAGGGGGGAGTCAGATGTCCGTTCTTGCCAACCTCTTAGAACACATGGTGGCTGTCCTAGAAGGAATCTCAAGCAGATGAGATTACATGTTAACAAGACGTACCCCTGTACCATTTTAGGGGCAGACATAGCCACCTTGAGATCAAGGGGGCTGCACACAGCATGATCAGCCTCTACCTTCAGAAGCATGGGATGACCTCCAACCTAATGAGGAAAGTCGGGTGATAGGTTGAGTACAGGAAAGATCACAGGGTTGGCGAACCCCACCTGTGGCCGACCTAAGAGAAACCCTGAGCAATGGAAGGGGCTATGACCTATGGGATAGACTTAACCAAGCTGCCATATCACAAGGCCAAAGACAAGAAGCCAGTTTTGAAGAGTAGGGAAGCTTGTTGAGAACTCCTCGTCGAGGAAGGATACCCCTTCGATGAAGCCTAATTAAGTTATAGGCAGCTATGCTCGAAGGGTAGCCTTGAACCCACTAAGGAGAGCACTTTCCCAGCCAATCAGGAGAAAAATGGAAATTAAGAGATAAAAAGCAGCCTACACCTATCAGAGCCTTCGCCATTTGTCCACAACATCAGGACTACTCGAATGCCATCAGGATTCAAAGCCAAACAAGTGGAGGCAAAGTATGATGGCATAAGGGAGCCATTACAACACACAGATGAATACGTTTCCGACATGCAAATGTCTGAGTACCCTAACTATGTCAAGTGGCAAATTTTCGGTCCACACTAACCAAGAGAGCACAGTCCTAGTTCAAGGGAATTCCAGAGGCAAGTATCTCGAGCTGGACTCAACTGAAGGTGTTGTTTTTGAAGAACTATCAAAGCAGCAAATGGTGCAAAAAATACATCAACGATCTGTTTAGTATCAAACAGAAGTTCAGTGAGAGCACCGGAGCTACTACAGTCGTTTTAAGAAAAGACAGTGAAAATTGAACAAAAGAACGATGTTATCTACATCACTGCCTTAAAGCAAGGATTGCAAGAGGGTATGTAGCCCTTAGGCTGGCGGAAGAGCTAGTAAAGACCATGAAGAAGCTACAAACACTCGTTGAAAAGGTAATAAAGGTTGAAGAAACGACAGTCCAAAAAAAGATTCCTGGTTTTGCCTCAGGCATTGAGAAAAAGAATGAGGGGCTTCCAAAAAGCCCACAATCATCGAAAAGAGACAGGAAGGATCCTCATTTGAAAGGTGGATCTTCAAACAAGAAAAAGAAGACCATTCCCTTCCTATTAACAACTCTCTTAACAACCTCACGGGGTAGAAATACTGGTGGTAATGGAAAAGAAAGGCCTTTTAAAGCTGCCAAGACCTCTCAAAACTCCTCTAGCCAAGAGAGACTCGATAAAATTTTGCCACTACCACAAGAAGCATGGTCATCTCACAAAGGACTTCTTCGACCTCAAACGAGAAATTGAGAAGCTAGTCAAGGAGGGCCATTTGCAAGAGTTCCTGGCTAGGAACACAGGTCCCGCAAATCCACCTCCAGTCGGTGAGATAAACTCCATAGAAAGGAGGTCGAAGCAAGCTCGGGTGAAGATTCGGACACCTAACAGTGTCATTCTAGATTGGTGACTTCTTGGTGAGCAGGATATTGGTGGATATTGGAAGTGCAGTGAATGTCTTGTGCAAAAAAGCATTCGATTAAATGGGGATAGACAAAAGTTTGCTAATAAAGTCAGACTCTGCCTTGACCAGCTTCAATGACAGCACAACCTATGCTGAGGGGATTTTTTTGGGTCCCAACCGCAGTTTATGTGGATGACAAAGGGGTCATAGAGGTCATGGAGTGGCTGGTGGTTGATGCACCTAGAACTTATAATGCAATTCTGGGAAGGAGATGGGTTGATCAAGGTGATTCAGGTGCGCGGCAAGTTTCGGTTCCACAATCAGCTCCACGACGTTCAGAACGTTTGAAGAAGAGCACGTGAGCTGTCTGAAATACCGAATTGATGCTAGGCATGATTCCCGAGGTGACTGAAATGAGCTCGGATTGGGCTCAAATCTGATTGGGCGACCCAGAATGTGATGCAAGGAGTTTTTCGGCCATTCGGAGCTGTTTCGATGGAGTTTTGGGCAATTCTCGATTTTCAGTGGCATTGTCCTAATTTTACAGTTTTTAGTGACAATTTCGTAATTTACTATTTTTCTAGGGGGTTTTTTGCAATTTCTTTACTTTTCATTTCCGATTAGGGTTGGGCTTTGTTTTTGGCTTTAAGAATTGTTTCGGCTAGTTGTTTTTCAACAGTTTTGATGAATTGAAGTTGCCTCTTTTCGGCTTTGCGATTCTCGACTACTTCAAAAATTTGTTTTCGCTTGATTTTAATTTTCGTCTTCTAACTACTTGCGTTGAAGTTTGATTAGAAGGAAAATTGGATCAGGTTCTTTTTTTTTCGTTTCTTGTTTTGCAAGTTTCTGAACCAGAACGAATCTTCAGATTCTGTTTCCGACTGCGTTAGTTGGTATCAGAGACTAGATCCGTCCAGATCAATCAGTTCCACACCATGGTAGGGGGCAATCTCAAATAGAAAATTGCTGCTTTAATCGAAGCAATGCAACAGGATCAGGAAAAGTCTAGGCGCGATAGGGAAGAGTTGCGAAGGGAGATGCGGCTAGAGAGGGAGAGCCGTGAACGCCAGATACAGGATTTGACACAGATGGTGTAGCGATTGGTGCCTGGTCGACAACCAGAACAGCTCGAACCAGAAGGTGCGGACGAAAATGTTGAGGACGATTTCAGGACGCTGCCACGTGAACAACCTAGGGTTCGGCCGAGGGGAATGAGGTGTGGCTACCAACGGCCAAGAGACAACGAACGAGAACCGTTCATTCCTCATTGGGATCTAGGGTTTAAGATGGAGGTTCCAGAATTTTCAGGAGGGTTGTCACCTGAAGAATTCTTAGATTGGATGAGCTCCGTGGATGAACTTTTTTTGTTGAAGGCGGTTCCGGCGGAAAAGAAAGTATCTTTATTGGCAATGAGGTTCAAGGACAGGGCTGCCGCATGGTGGCAATCTTTCAGATTTCATAGATACCTAGATGGTCTTCTAGTTTTGGATGATTGGGGGGAATTCAAGAGAGAGATGCGCAAGGAGTTTCTGCAATTCAATTACCGGCAGACTATGTTCCAGAATCTTCAGAGCTTGACGCAGCGGAGCATCGAAGAATACGCGCTTGAGTTTTATCGGATGGTGGCGAGGAACCAATTACGCGAAACTCAGGAACAGCTCGTGGCTCGATATCTCCATGTGTTATTCAGGATGCTTTACAAGTCCATACCTTTAACACTATTACGGAAGCGCAGACAAAGGCACAAGTTGTGGAGAAGAGTCTAGTGAGGGCCAGCAGCAGAAGTGTTGGATTTGGAAGAGGTTTTCCTCCTCCCCATGTTACTCCCGCAAGTAGCTCTTCGACAACACAAGTGGGCAACTCTTCAGCCCAAAATCAGTTCGGCAGAGGTAGGGTACAAGGGTCAGGTAATGCTCCAAATAAGTCTTCCACCAGTAGTAAAGCTAATGTGAAGTGCCACAGATGTCAACAGCTAGGGCACTATGCGAATGAGTGTCCGAGGAGAAGGACACACTTACTGATTCAGGAGGGCACCGAAGAGGAATCTGAAGAATATGTTGGTGACGATGTATTTGAAGAGGAGGATACGTGTTATGTTGCACCTGAAGATATCCGGGGAGATAGCTTAGTTTTGAGGAGGATTTGTTTAGCGCCCAAAAAAAAATGATGATTGGAAGTGGAGAAACATCTTCACAACCTAGTGTACAATTAGAGGGAAGGTTTGCCGTGTAATTATTGATTCGGGAAGCTGTGAGAATGTAATCTCACAAGCAGCAATGCAGAAGCTTCAGTTGAAGATGGAACCTCATCCATGCCTTACCGGTTGGGGTGGTTAAATAATGATACCGAGGTCAGGGTTTCAGATCGGTGCCTGGTGGAATTCCCATTTGGACCTCAGTATTCTAGTACCATCTAATGTGATGCCGTCCCTATGGATGCCTCTCATTTGCTACTCGGCAGACCATGGCAATACGACAATCATGTGATGTATGATGGATTCACGCACTGTTATACTATCAACCGAGGGCCAAAGAAAGTGGAATTTCAGCCCATGTGAGAAGGAATGGTTGACAGTAAGAAGACAATTATCTACCTGCCACGGAAGGAATTCGAAGAAGAGGTGACTGAGTCCGAGTTTTGTTTTGCTTTAGTTGCGACTGACTTGTTGACATCAGACAGCAGTGAGGCCGAGATGGAGATTCCAAAACAAGTTCAAGAGTTGTTGACTGAATTTGCAGACTTGATGCCAGAAGAGTTACCGGCTGGGTTGCCTCCGTTAAGAGATATCCAGCATCAGATAGATCTAATGTCGGGTTCTATCCTTCCAAACAAAGGGCATTACCGAATGCCCCCACACCAACATGAGGAGCTGAAGCGACAAGTTACAGAGTTACTTGATAGAGGATTTATCCGGGAGAGCATCAGTCCCTGTACGGTACCTCCTTTATTGGTACCAAAGAAGGATGGCACATGGAGGATGTGCGCGGATAGCCGAGCCATAAATCGTATTACGATTAAGTATCGGTTTCCGATTCCACGATTAGATGACATGTTGGACCAGCTCAGTGGAGAGACTATCTTTTCAAAGATAGACTTGAAAAGTAGCTACCATCAACTCCGAATCAAACTTGGAGACGAGTGGAAGACGGCTTTGAAGACGAAGGATGGGCTCTTCGAGTGGCTGGTCATGCCTTTCGGTCTCTCAAACACACCCAGCACATTCACTAGGGTCATGAATCAAGTACTGCGTCCTTTCCTCAATGATTTTGTGGTAGTTTACTTTGACGATATACTTGTGTATAGTCAGGAGAGGGAAGAACATCTGCAGCACCTACGGTTAGTTTTTACTACATTGCGAGATCACAGTTTATTTGCCAATCGGAAGAAATTTAGTTGGATGGTTGACAGGATTGTATTCTTGGGGTATGTGGTTTCAACAAATGGGATTCAACCGGATGAAGCTAAGATTCGGACGATCCGTGACTGGCCAGTACCAGAGAATGCAACAGAGGTTCGATCTTTTCATGGATTAGCAAGTTTCTATAGGCGGTTTATTAGGGATTTCAGTGTGTTGATGGCACCCCTGATTGATCTTTACAATGCCAAGGTGTTTGAATGGACAGAGGCGGCTCAAGAGGCATTTGATGTGATAAAGGAAAAGATGACGAGTGCCCCAGTACTTGCCCTGCCAAATTTTGATAAGGTATTCGAAGCGGATTGTGATGCTTCGAAGTTGGGCATAGGAGCGGTTCTGAGCCAGGAGGGACAGCTAGTAGCCTATTTCGGAGAAAAACATGGAGGACCGAAGTTGAACTATTCAACTTATGATGTCAAGTTCTATGCCATAGTCCGAGCTGTTCAACATTGGCAGCATTATTTGATACAGCGGGAGTTTGTGTTGTACTCTGACCACCAAGCTTTGAAGTTTCTTCAAGGGCAGCATCGACTTAGTGATAGACATGCCAAGTGGGTGTCCGCGCTTCAGGAGTTCACATTCATCTTGAAACACAAGTTAGAGTCGCGAATAAGGTGGCTGACGCATTGAGTAGACGACGGTCGTTCCTTAACATGATGCGGGTTGTCACCTTGGGATTTGAGGGATTGAAAGAGCTGCTATGGGATGATGCAGATTTCAGTCCTATTGTGAAGGCCGTAGAGCAGTAGGAACGGTTTGACTATGTGCTTCATGATGGCGATCTTTTTTGAGGTAACTATTTATGTATTCCTGATACATCGTTGAGATTATTGATTGTTCGGGAATTCCACTAGCAAAAGAACTTCGGCAAAGACAAGACAGCTGACATGATCGAGGAGAACTTTTACTGGCCAGGAGTTGATAGGAGTGCCTAAGATTACGTTAAGCGATGTCGAGTTTGTCAAGTGTCGAAAGGAGGAGGGGGCACTAATCAGGGTCTTTATACATATTTACCTATTCCGGAAGAGCCATGGTTGGATGTGTCAATGGATCGTATTGGGTTTGCTGCGAACACAGAAGGGGTTTGACAGCATCATGGTCGTGGAGGATAGGTTCAGCAAGATGGCTATCTTCATTGCTTGCAAGAATTCCATGGATGCGAGCGAAATTGCCGACTTGTACTTTGGAGATGTGGTTTTTGGAGATTTGGGTTGCCAAGGAGTATCCTGTCTGATCGGGATATGAAATTCATGAGCCACTTTTGGCGAGAGCTTTGGAAGTGCATGAAGATTACTCTAAAGTTTAGCAGTCCATACCATGCACAGACGGATGGCCAGACGGAAGTGGTGAATCGCACCTTAGGGAACATGATGAGGGCACAGGTTAAATCTTTTGGGACTTGGGATTCTATACTTGCGAAGAATGAGTTTGAATTCAACTGCTCCGTGAATAGGTCCACCAAATTTTCTCCGTTTCAGATTGTTTTGGGGCGAAATCCGAAGGGTCTTCTCGACCTTACTATTCCTGATCATGGTTCGGCTCCAAGGAAGGTGGAGGATCGTCTGGTTAATCTACAATCCATTCATGCAACTGTCAGAGCAAACCTGGAGGAAGCTTATGCTCAATATAGGTTGCACGTGGATCAGACTAGGCTAGATGTCCAGTTTGAGGTAGGTGATCTGGTTTGGGTCTCTCTATCCAGAGAACGATATCCTGCTGGTGAGTATTATAAGCTCAAGGACCGGAAGGTAGGACCATGCCAAATCTTGGAGAAACTTGGCATCAATGCTTACCGAGACGAGTTACCGGACGAGTTCAACATCTCCAATGTTTTTAATGTGCAGCATCTCACGGCTTTCCATGGAGATAATCCAAGCTTGAGGACAAGCTTCGTTCAGGAGGGGGAGCCTGATGTAGAGCTGGTTGCTAATCAAGGTGATTCAGGTGCGGGGCAAGTTTCGATTCCACAATTAGCTCTACGATGTTCAGAACGTTCGAAGAAGAGGACGTGAGCTGTCTGAAACACCGAATTGATGCCGACCACGATTCCCGAGGTGACTGAAACGAGCTAGGATTGGGCTCAAATCTGACTGTGTGACCCGGAACGGCCCAACAAACCAAAGTCATTGCTATGCTATGATGTAAGGCATTTTTTGGCCATCCGGAGTCATTTCGATGGAGTTTTGGGCAATTTTTTGTTTTCAATAGCATTGTTATAATTTTATAGTTTTTAGTGACAGTTTCGTAATTTACTGTTTTTCTAGTGGTTTTTTTGCAATTTCATTACTTTTCGTCTTTGTTTTTTGCTTTAATAATTGTTTCGGCTGGTTGTTTTTCGACAGTTTTGATGAATTAAAGTTGCCTCCTTTTGGCTTTGCGATTTTCGACTACTTCGAAAATTTGTTTTTGCTTGATTTTAATTTTCGTCTTCTAACTACTTGCGTTGA
>JAOXNR010000633.1:0-10861 GCA_028571225.1 Parsonsia alboflavescens
AGGAAGACAATAAATAAATAAAACATATTATTTATTAATAAGATAATTACATGCTCTAGGGCATACTAATATAACAGGGTCAACCCAATTGAGACTCTTCGGCGGCCTTGGAGATCAAGGAGATGAGGAAAGAAGATCCGAGTGGTTGACTTATAATCTTTGAGTGGAATTTCTTGAAGCGGCAATCCTAATGACTAGTATAAAAAATTAAAGGTTGCATTACAATTTATATGAGGATGGACGTTCTTGAATAAAAGAAAAATTTTAATCTTCCATTTCTTCTACAAATTTTTCATTAGACTAATCTCAATTCAAATTTCTTCACTTTTCATATCATTTTACTATTGTACTCTTTCATCCTAAGGTTTCATTATCTCTCTAGCTGCTCCTCAATTTTCTCAAATAATCACACTTTGGTTTTCTCATGTTGGAATAATTCTAACCAACTTCATTTATAGAGTAATTTTTCAGTTTAACCAACTTCTATAAATTATTTTTCTTTATACTTGAAGGTTGCTCATATTAGTATTTATAGGATTGGGATATGAAAAGGAAAACGAAGGTCCGACGATGGCTGGGTGGCGGTGTGGTTTGCCTGTGGATTTTTGGGAGAGAAGATAGTGAATTAAAATTTTTATCCTTAAAACCATGACCAAAAAAGTTTCCAAACCCAAAAAAATGACCAAATGTGCTATTGCATGGAGGGAAGGGGCTGAGAGTGCAACACCTCTCAAAATACATACATATGGAATGATTAATCAAATAAAATTTGAAATTTCATAGCAGCTTTGGGTAGGTTTGTGGTTTTTCTTTTCTATACTACACAGACATGGAATGGCCAATTTTTGACTTCAGCTAGTCCATTTGCTTGGGGATGAGCCACAGAGGTTAGTCTCTGTTCACCGTTTAAATTCTCACAAAAAGTTTTGAATGAATCACCAATGAATTACCGTCCATTGTCTGAGAGTATAGCTCGAGGTATCCCAAACCTGCACATAATGTTTCTCTATACAAATGACTGAACCTTAGGTGATGAAATTATTGCCATACCATTTGTATACATTGTCCAGAAGTTACCTTCGCAGGTGCTTGTGAGCTCCAGTGGAGCTCTTGTGCATTCCTCTACAAAGTGTGAGAGAGCTTGAGCTTTAATTACTTTCCTTGGATCGAATTCAATTTGATATCCCGAGAGCTCAAGAGACCACCTCATCATCCTGCCCGATAGCTCGTGTTTTGCTAGAGCTTGTTTAGTGGTAAATTGGTAAACACTTTTATCAGGTAAGCTTCAAAATATGGCTTTAACTTCCTTGGGTTAAGAACTATGTGGTACAAAAATTTTTCGAGGTCCGAATATCTAATTTCGGGACCTCAAAGTAAACAGGTTACATAATAAATGGGAAATTGTAAGCCTGACCTTTCTACCAATTGAACTAAGCTGATTACTTTTTCTGTTGCGGTAAGGTACATCATGATTTCTTTTCTTGGCCTTAGAGAAACGAGCTGAGGAGGCTTTCCCAAGAAGCCTTTCAGTTTTTCAAAAGCTGTTTGACTATCTTCAGTCCATTGGAAATCTTTCAGCTTTTTTATGACATCATAGAATTTTTCCCATTTGTCTGCCATCTTCCCTGTTAGACTCTAAACCTCTTTGATGTTTCTTGGCTGCTCCATGTCCAACAGTGATTTTATTTTATATGTGTTGGCATCAATGTCTCGCTCTGATATCATGAAGCCCAGGAGTTTGACCGTTGATACTCCGAAGGTGCATTTTTCAGGTTTAAGCTTCATGTGGGTAGCTTTCAGGGTCTGGAAAGTTTCCCTAATATCATCATTAAAATCTTTAGAGGTCCTGGACTTGATCACAATGTCATCCACATAGACCTCTATGTTTCTCCCGAGTTGGTTCTTGAACACCTTATGCATAGCTCGCTGGAATTCTACCGCTATGTTCTTCAAGCCAAATGTCATTTTTGTATAGCAGTATGTCCCAACCTTGGTGATGAACGAGGTTTTCTCCATGCCTTCTATCGCCATTAGGATTTGTTGGTATCCCTTATATGCATCTAGGAAGCACAACCACTAATATCCCGCTGTCAAGTCCACCATTTGATCAATGCTTGGGAGCAGGTATGAGTTCTTTGGGCAATACTTATTCAGTGTGGTGAAATCCACACACATCCTCCATGTCCCCTCTTTCGTTGGCACAACGACCGGGTTAGCCAGCCATTCCAAGTATACCACCTCTTTCAGGATTCTCAGGTCAAGAACAGCTTGGACTTCTTGAGCTATGACCTCATTTCGCTCGAGAGTAAAGGTCCTCTTCTTTTGCTTCACCCCATGGTTTGAGTCCGACCTTGTGTTCAGCAATCTTTCGGTCCATCCTCGAAAGGTCGCTAGGTTGATAGGCAAAGACTTTCCGATACTCTTCAAGGGAGTCCACGAGCTTCCCTTTGATTTTAGGAGGTAACAATTCTCCTATTTTTATCCTTATCTCGGGGAAATTTGAATGGAGGAACACCTATTCTAGTCTGCTTGCTACTTGAATTCTGTAATCATGATTCCCTTTCGGGAGGAATATTTAGTTTTCCTGTTTGAGCTCAAGTGAGCTCTCTTCGCTACCTTCAGTGAGGTAGTATTCTGCGGCAAGCCATCTATCCCCTTCTAGGACAGTCTAAGTATCTCCAACTTGGATTTTCATGCTATAGTTTGGCAGAGAGATTTTTGCTCTTAGGTCCATGACCCCCCCCCCCTAGGATGGCGTTGTAGGTTCCAAGGGCATCAACCATCCAATCCATGACCTCGGTGACCTCCCTACCACCTATGTGGACTATAGTCGGGACTCAAAGAATCCCATTTGCGTAAGTCATGCTGCCATTAAAACTGGTCAGTATGGTGTCCGACATTATCAGCGAGCTCTTGTCTATTCTCATCTGATCAAACTCCTTTCTGTATAAAACATTCACAACACTTCCAATGTCGACCAGTATTTTGCACACCAGGAAGTCTCCAATCTGGAAGAACACTGTCAGGGGTTCTAAGTCTTCCCTCACTTTGACCTCCTCTCAATGGAATTGATTTCATCGACTGGAGGTCGCTGATTTTGCGGGGCTATTGGAGGTGGGTTAGAAAGGCCCATGTTTCTAGCCAAGAACTCTTGCAGGTGACTCTCCTTCACCAACCTCTCGATCTCACGTTTGAGATCAAAACAATCCTCCGTGAGGTGGCCATGGTCTTTATGATAGTGGCAGAACTTGGTAGGATCTCTTCTAGCCATTGGACTTTTGAGAGGTCTTGGCTGCTTCAGGAGGCCTCTTTTTTCTATGATGACCAAGATTTTTGCTCGGGAGGTCTTGAGGGGAGTGGTCTTTCTCCTATTGTCTGAGGTCCCTTTTTTCAAGTGGAGGTCCTTCCTATCCTTTTTTGAGGTCTGAGGGCTTCTTAGGGGCCCTCTGCTGTCTTTTTCTGTGGCCAAAGAGAAACCAGGGATCTTCTTCTGGACCACTGTTTCCTCAACCTTTATCAATTTCTCTAGGAGCGTCTATAACTCCTTTATAGTCTACGCTAACTATTCCGCCAGTCTGAGGGCTACATATCTCCTCTTCAATCCCTGCTTGAAGGCAGTGATGTAGATGGCATCATTCTTCTACTCGATCTCCACTACCTCATCGTTGAAGCAATTGTAGTAGCTTCTTGTACTCTCTACAAATTTCTGTTTAATGTTGAAGAGGTCGTTAATGCCCTTCTCACACCTCGTTCTGCTCCGATAATTTTTCAGGAATAGCTCCTCCAACTGTGTCTGGCTTGAGATGCTCGCCTCAAGGATGCCTTTGAACTAAGATTGGGGGTTCTTGGTCAGTGTTAATTGGAAGGCTCTACATTTAACATGGTTGTGGTACTTAAACATCTCCATGTAAGACATATATTCTTCTATGTGCTGCAGAGGTTCCCCTATGCCATCATATTTTGCCTCCAATTGTGGGGCTTTAAATCTCGTTGGAATCCGAGCTATCCAGATACTGTGGACAAACGGCGAAGGCTCCGTGAGCGCCACATTGCTCTATACTTCTTCATCTCCATTCCTTCCTTGATTGACCAAGGGAGTCATTCTTCTTAGTGGATTGGGAGCTACCCGTCGAGCATTATTGCATGTCCTTTTGATCATGCTTTAATGAGTGGGTATACTTTCTCCAAAAAGAGTTCGGAGCGAGCTCTCCTGGTCTACAAGACCAGTGTCCTTTTTCTGACCTCAGGACATGGCAACTCAATTGAGCCGATCTCGTAGGTTATAGCCCCTTCCGTTGTTCAGGGTTTCTCTAAGGTCGGTCACTGGTTGAATTCTCCCTCTTCATGACTTCTCTTGCTGACGACCTATTCCCTAAACCTCCCATTAGGTCAAGGGTCATTCCTTTCTGCTGAAGGTAAAGGTTGATCAAGTTGAGTGTGTCCAGCCTGATCCCGAGGTGGCTGTGCATCTCTTTGGGAAGGTAATCCTGCCTCAGGTTGATAGGAGTGCGTCCTGCGGACATGTAATCCTGCCTGCCTGAGATTCCCTCTAAGGCCTCCACCATTCGTTCCAGGAGGTCTACCGACACCGATATTTGTGTCCTTCAGGATCTCTGTGGCTCGGGGTTATCACGGTCGGCAGTTTGGCCAGGGTGCCTCTGTTCAGGCCTTTCTTGCACACTTTGGGGGTCCATTTGGGCCCTCCATGATGGTCCACACCGAGATGGTTGTGGTTGTTCTTGTTAGGGGGGAGGGGGCGATCCTAGACTATTGCTTTCTACCATGAGTGGGCCTTCAGGAATTGTTTCGCCAATGCGTAACTGCATCCTGCCAGGAGGTCTACCTCGACGTGCTGGCTGAACGCTTGTCCGTTGTGGTTGAGTCATCGGGCTTATTTATTTCCTTTATGTAGGAAAGAAAGCAAAGCTTTTTCTATGCCTTCCCACATACAACACCAGATGTGATGGAGCTCAAGAATGGACTCCGAGTCACCCCAAAACCGCAATAACTTCAACGACTACAACTTGAGAAAAAAGTACACAGGTCAACAAAGATGACTATTGCCTAGGGAAGAGCTCCGATGCCTAAGTCATTATTCTGAGAGTAATCTGGTGTAATTAATTCTAAAAAAGACTGTCGTTTTCCATAGACTGATTATCATTTGATTATCTATTAAGAAGAAATTAGTTACCTCTTAGATTAGGACTCTTCTATTACTTGACAGTGGGCATTTGGGATAATCGTGAGATCTTATCGAATCTTGTCAATTGCTAGAATCTTGGAGCTGCCCTTGATAGAGATATCTTGCCATTCACGGCTCTGTCGAAAGTTACGAGCTCGCTAACCAACCTCTAGACCAACTTCATGACCTGCTCGTAGACGTAGAGGATGTCAGTCATCTCTTCTGGGAAGTCTCGCTGAGTGATCATAGGCTCATAGGAGATGTTAGGAGTTGTGCACAATTTAGTCGTGGCATGGAAAATGTATGAGACAGATTGGAGCTTACCAGGTCGAAGGTCGTGATCTGGTAAGACCTCTCCCGAGCTCATTTGGTAGCTTGGAAGGTCGGTAGTAGCAGGTTGCTGCCCACCTATCCTCGTGGACTTATTGAGTCTGACTTTCAAACATTGAAGGTTGGGGCCTTGAGCCCATTTGGGTTAACTTAATTCTAGATCATGCCCGTTTACGTTGACTTGTTCGGATCGTACCCGTTTCTCCCATCACATATAAATAAAAAGACTTAGAGATTTTGAAGTTTACCAAAACTCCAACTCTCTCTTAGCCATCAAAATCTCCAAGTTTTCTCTGTTTCCAATTTTTTGCTCATCACTCCAAGAACTTTCTGTCTATTATACTTTTAGCCATCTTCAAATTCCAATCGGTGAGTCTTCTAAATTACTTCTTTAATTCATAAAAACATGCCTTCATAAAAATCACCTGGCCCCTACCCTTCAGCAACTTCTTCTTCCTTTGGGACTCCAAATTTCTGCCCAAATAATGAGGTTATTAATACACCCCCTATCAATTGAGAAAGCCAAAGTAGTTTTGGGCCGAGGGTTGGGGGGTGTAGAGTGCTTTACTCTTTTGAGGTAGAAGCCTAGAGCTTACTCCCAAGATCAATGTATGTCGGGTTGAGAAAATTCGGCAAGAGATAGGACTGAGTTATCAAGACCTAGTAGTCCCAGCTCCAAATAACTATCCCAACACCACCTTGGAAAACCACATGATACTTCACAAAGCCAACCTGGGTATCTTGCCATTTCTCCATCCCCCTTTTCTGGGCATAGCATATTTTTCGGATTTCCCTTTACCTCAATTGACTTCCAATGCCATTAGGATGGTTTCTGCTTTCGTAATGACCTGTCATCTTTATGGAGTTCTTGTTTGCTTGAAACTCTTCAAGAGTTTTTTCAAACTAGCAATATCCACAGCTAGTACCAAAACTGGCCTTGGCTATCTTCGATTTAACCAGTGGCATAGGTTAGTAGGTCCTTTCCAATCCTCTATAGATCTCTGGAAGAAATTCTTCTTTTGTGCCAGACTTCTTGAGCACTTGCATAGAGCTGGGTTGTATACTAATTGGAACTTCAATAAAAGCATTTTCAATGAACCCTATGCTCTCGTTGGTGAGCTTGTGGAATCTAGGCTTTTCCTATTAGACTTCGTTAGTTCCAGCTCTTATTATAAAGTAGGTTGTACCGGATTCTTCCTTTTTGACACAAGTTGGTCTAGGGGACCTGCTAATCGTAATCTCCTTGAACTTAGGCACATACACAACATGCCTCCATTGGTTAGAGACTGCTTCATCATTTTTTTTTTTTAAACTCCATTTCAACTTGTAAAAAAGTTTCTAATTTTGAATGTTATCTGTCTGTTTTTGTATACAGCCATGTGGAGGACTTTCTCCGTTAACCAACCACAACGACCTCAACAGACACAACAACAATTGGTTCCTAGGGGCCCTCTTTCCCCAATGCCGACAGGGGTTAGAGCTCCTGGAGTGACCGCTACAATACCTACTATTCTGCAAGTAAGGTCGAAGAAGATTAATGTGGCTTCCAAGAAACGAGTAACTACTAAAAGGTGGCGTTTTTATTTTTACTCAAATTAAAACAGTAATTTCTTATTTATCCAATTATTCACAACATTTCACAATTATTCATATCTAAAACTAACTTTTCATTCTATACCCATTTTGACTTTTAATTGAAATAAAAAATCAAAACATAACATTTATTCTCCTTTAACATGCATTTACTATCTTACCCCTCAGCATTCAACACACCCAACCGAACCCACCTACTTGAAAATGAATTGAAGAAACTACAACTAACATCATTCATTTGATCATAAGTTTTGAACCACAGCTAAGAAAATTACTCAAACAACCAATCCTTTATAGGAGAAAAAGAAAAAAACCAGCTTTTTATTATGTTCGGTTGTTCATATTGTTTTCAGAAATCAAGAAGACAAAGGTAGGGGTTGTTTGAAGGCACATTGTTCAGTTTGTTTCTTTGTTATTTTTTTTCTTTGGTGTTTGGAAGCCTGGGTTTGTCTTTCTGTGTTGTTTATCTGGGAGGAGGAAGGAAGGAAGGTGGGATTGCAGAGATTTCCGTCGAAGTGAGGAGATTTCAAGATCTGAGAGGAGGCTTTCGAGACACGAGATAGGTATATTTCGAGACCTATATAAGTGATTTTGAGACAAGAGATAGTTGAATTCTAGATAAAAGAGGAGGCTTTCGGGACAAGAGAGGAGACTTTGGAGACACACATTGGGGATTCAAGACAGAGGGTTTCGAGACCCGGGATTTCGAGATAATGGATTTGGGATTTTAAGACACATAGGGATTTCGAGACACTCATCTGAACTTCGAGACATTGGATTTTGAGACACAAATATTAGGTTTCTAGATACAAATAGAGGATTTTGAGACACATGCAGTTGATTTCGAGAAACGGTATAGAAATGGATTACATGAGGATTGCTGTTCACGAGGGTTCTCCAGTTGGAAGGGTGCGTGCACTCTTCGTACCATCCGATGTGAACTATGAAGATTTGAGGAGAACCATGGAAAACTTGATGAAGATTGTATTAAACCAATTTGACATACAAGTCAATTGCTTCTAAATTTTGTGATGGAAGTATGAAATTCATAGAGATTGAAGACATGTATGGCATCATGTATTTGAAGGGGGAAAGGGATCCTAAAGTTGTCGTTGTGAACAAAATTCAGAGGACTTACGAGGGTGGCATCAGTGGTGATATTGGCGGTAATGGTCCATCCGATCCAAATGATCATGAAAAGGCAGGATTTATTGATGCAAATGATGAAGCGGAGACATCCGGATATATTCGTACATATGATAATTATGAATTCGATGAAGAATATATTCACAGCGTTGAGGTTGATGATGATGTTGATGATGATGACCATGGTGACAACAATGACAACAATGACAACTTCCACAATGGGATGAGGCAAGTAATTCCATTTGAACAATTTATACCGAACCCTTCTACTCACTTTCCAAACATGGTCTGGAATGACTACGAAAAGGTCCATTTTTTGGAAGATGACACCGTTCGACTGGTGGGTTTTATTGGAAAGGATGCAGTCTTTAATAATAAGGATGAACTAGTAGTCGCAGTCGGTGAATATTCACTTAATAATCAATTTCCATATAACGTGGTATGTTCGGATAGGGGAAGATTTGAGGCACGATGTAAGAACCAAAAAGATTGTACTTTCATGATACGTGCAAATTATAGTGCTATATGCCAGATTTGAGTTATTCACAAGTTTGTGTTGACTCACAACTGTATCCAAACTATACAACAAAGACAAAATAGGAGTGCAAGTTCAACAACGATTGGTCGTATATATACTGGTAAACTTGCCGATGCGAATCACACACCCAAAAATGTGATTCAAGACATGCGGGAGAATTATGGTATGAAGCTCGGATACACCAAAGCCTGCGATCTTTACAGCGTGCTAAAGACATAGCCTATGGAACTCCGAAAAACTCATACAGACAACTACCTTCATACCTCCACATGTTAAAGCATGTAATATCGGGGAAGGTGACTAGTATACGTATGCAAGATGACAGTTTCTGAGCTCATTTTGTGCACTTGGTCCTTCGATTAAGGGTTTCAAGTCCATGAGGTCTGTAATTGTCATAGATGCAACACACTTGAAAGGCGTGTGTGAGGGAAAAATTTATACAGTTGTCTGTGCAGATGGAAATGGGCAAACTTTTCCCCTTGCTTTTGGGTTTGGCGAGGAGGAGGGCAACAATTCTTGGGAATGGTTCTTGAGAAGATTCAGGATTGCATCTGGATTGCGGGATAATTTGGTTATTGTATCTGATCGGCACAAAGGCATACTGCATGGAGTGTGGACAGTATATACCGAGGTGCCACATGCCTTCTGCTATCAACATCTGAAGGAAAACTTACAGACAAAATGCAAAAATCCTCAGGTTGCACTTCGTTTTAAAAATGTGGCATATGCCTATGACAAGCAGACATGTGACCTCTATTTGGGAGACATTAAAGAGATGCACCCTGGAGTTCATCATTGGCTGGATGTCGAGGTAGGATGCCCGGGTTGGTCACGACATATTGTCTAAACAATCGCTACAACCAAATGATGAGTAATATCGTGGAATCCTTCAACCACGTGATCAAGAAAGCTCGTAAATTGCCCTTTACATCTGCATATGAGTGTTTTAGGAGTTTGTGTCAAGCTTGGTTCAACAAATGTACGGAAGTAGCAACTACAATGCCAGATATTATCACCAAGCCAGCGGTGGAATGAATTGAGGAAGAAGCTGTGAAAGTCAACCTTGAAAGGTTACGAACTATATCCATTCGGGATAGAGAGGAATATGCTGTAGGAAATCCACCAAAGGAACTTAATGTTCTGGTGGATATCTTCCAGAAGACTTGTGGATGTCGGAGATGGGAAATGGAAGAGATACTTTGCAAACATGCCATTGCTGTCGCCAGGTAAATGTTTGGTCTATTTCCTGACTTATTTGCTAAATTTAGAAGGTCCATTCGAGACATTAGTTGCCCATTCGAGAGAAAAGAGTCCACTATAGAAACGAGAATCGAGATTCAAGATTCGAGACCCTAGAGTTGTCTATTCGATATTCGAGACCCTAGAGTTATCTATTTGAGATTTGAGACCCTAGAGTTGTCCATTCGAGATTCAAGACCAATTGTGGTCCATTCGAGACACAATTCTCGAGATTCGAGATCCATGTTATCCATTCGAGACTCAAGTGTTTTCGATTCGAGATTCGAGACCAAGTGTGGTCCATGAGAGACCTAATTCTTCGATTTTTTTTTTATTCTATAAGCATGTAATTAGATATTTCCACAACTCATTTACCTTAGTTCTTTTTTATAGGAAAATTAGGGCTCATTATTACACTTTATGTTATGGTCATTCATTTGACATGGAAAAGCTGAGAATAGCATATGCACCTTCGAGATAGCTTGTGCCCTTGTGTTCGTCTTTGAATTCAATTGCAGATATGGATGATGTGGTCATCGGTCCTCCTACTAGCAGAAGGTCCGTTGGAAGACCACGAGAGGCTCACTTTATCTCTCGGATAGAACAATACTATCGAAGGAAAACGTGCTCCCTATGCAAGAGAAAAGGACATAATCGTACCACCTGTCCATATGCTCATAACACGGAAACCCAACATTCCGAAGAAAATGATCCGACAGTGACTGATTTAAATCACGAGGTGCCCATATCTGATCTGAATTCCACACAACAATTTTTTGGGACAAATTTTGTTGACATTCATGTCAATTTCTTCGTGGAGGGTGTGGATTTTT
>JAOXNR010000634.1:0-10860 GCA_028571225.1 Parsonsia alboflavescens
CAGATCCATTCCGCAGGACAAGATCTCCTCGTATTCGTCATTCCAGGTATCGTTCTCAAACTCCAATGTGAGAGAAAAATTTTAAAATCCTGGGACTCCGGATTCGTTTCCTCATGGATTCGGGATCCGGTTCCCCTTCAGTTTGTACTCTGGTAAAATAGTCGATGCGAATCAGACCCCCAAAAATGTGATTCAAGACATGCAGGAGAATTATGGTGTGAAGCTAGGATACACCAAAGCCTGGAGATCTTTGCAGCATGCAAAGGATATCACTTATGGAACTCTAGAGGACTCACTTAGACAGCTTCCATCATACTTCTACCTCTTGGAGCGTACAATGCCCGGCTCAATGACCAGGATAGCATTGCCGGACTAGCATTTTATGTGGTCATTTTGTGCACTTGGTCCTTCGATTGAGGGTTTCAAGTACATGAGATCCGTCATTATCCTAGATGCAACACACTTGAAAGGTGTACAAGAGGGCAAAATTTACGCAGCTGTCTGGGTAGATGAAAATGGGCAAACTTTCCCTTTGCATTTGGATTCAGTGAAAAGGAGGGCAATGATTCATGGGAGTGGTTCTTAAGAAGATTAAGAACTACATACTAATTGCCCGATGATTTGGTAATTGTATCCAATCGACACAAAAGCATACTACACGCAGTGAGAAAAGTGTATCCCGTGGTTCCACATGCCTTTTGTTTTTGACATTTGAAGGAAAACTTAAAGACAAAGTACAGAGATCCTCGTGTTGCAGTGATTTTCAAAAGTGCTGCATATGAATATGATAAGCACAAATGCGACTGCCACTTTGGGGAGATTCAACATATACACAATAGGGTTCATCGATGGTTGGATGTTGAGGTAGAGCGATCGGGTTACGCGCTTACTGACCGAAGAATCGATATAACCAAATGACAAGTAATCTTGTGGAATCCTTCAATGAAGCGATCAAGAAAGCTCGAAAATTGTCGATTACATCCTCTCACAAGTTTTATAGGGGGTATGTGTCATAGTTGGTTCAATAAATGTTGAGAAGCAGCAGCAATAATGCTTGATATTATTACCAAACGTGCTGTGGAACGAATTGAGGACGAAGCTGTGAAGGTTTACCAACAAAGGCTGTGTACTACATCCATTCGAGATAAGGAGGAGCATGTCATCGGTAATCCCCGCCGAGAAGCAAATGCTATTGTGGATATGATTCGGAGGACTTGTGGATGTCGAAGATGGGAACTAGAATTAATTCCTTGTAAACATGCCATTGCTATTGCCAGGTATTGAAAAACCTTAGTATAATTTAAACAGACATTCTAGATGGCCGAACCGACCTTACGGGAGGCCTAATAGACCTTCCGTAAGGTAGGTTAGATTTTCTAAACCTTAACTATTGTTTAGAAAATAGATTTAAAATCATAATCCCAACTTATTTTTTCTCATCTTTAATTCGTTATAGGGAAATTGGGGCACACTACTATTCTCTGTGCCGTGGAAATTCATTTGACATAGAAATTCGATACAGCCTGTTCTGTTGTCTTCGAGTTTGAATAGAATTGTAGGTTTGGAAGATGCGGTTGTCAATGCATCGTTTGCAAGAAGGGAGGTAGGAAGACCACAAAAAGGTCGGTTCCTCTCTCGAAGTGAACAATTTCGATGAAAGAAAGCTTGCATGACATACAAAAGAAATGGATACAATTGTCAAACTTGTCTGAACACACCCACAGAAGCCCCGCCACCCAAAGTAGAGGTTCCCGTATCACACTACTCAAGAAAGGCACCCATCTAATCCAATATCCACCCAACAATCTCGAGTTTCTGGACAAACATTGGAGGCGACAGTTGAAGCGAGAGTGTTTGTTAATGTCAATGTAGGTGTTGTCCATGAGAATGTGGATTTTTTTGAAGGCGATGTTGGTGTTGAGACGATTCATGACTTGTAATCGATTTTCATATTCTTACTAGTTTGCAATATTTTCATTTATCCTACCACGTGATTTTTTATTTTCTCGGCCATATTTCTTCTTTTACTTCTTCTGCAGTTATGAAATTGGGGAAAAGAAAATTAGGATAAACAACTAGGGAGGTGAGAATTGGGTTTGGAAATGGAAACCTAGATTTTCTTGTTTGAAACGGTGGAAGGTCACGATTATTTGTCTGTAGGTCTGGATTTTATGCTGATGGTCGGTATAATCAACCAACGGTCGGTATTATCTGCCTAAGGTCGAAGAAAGACTTGGCAAAGATCAAGTTGGATAAGTCTTTCCATCAACCTTCGGCAGATAATACCAACCTTCGGATGATTATATCGACCTTCTGGGTACAATCCCGACCTTCCACCGTTTCAAACGAGAAAGGCTTTTTTTCCATTTCCAAACTCATTTCTCATCTCCCCAGTTGTTTATCTAACACTATGTTGCATCAGAGGCATGTCATTGTCACTGTCAAATGAGAAACTGAGGCATGTCACTATCAGAGTTCAAACGCAACGGGGGAAAAAAATGAGAAAGAAACTGACTCTTGTCACTGTCACTGTCCTATTTTCATGACTTGTAATTATTTTCATATTAATCATCACTTGTAGTTTTTTTCATATTATTTCTAATTACATAATATAAATAAAACAACTAATATAATTTCATTTTCATTTACATCATTTACACGCTGTCTAAAATATATGCATGATATAAACAAAAAAATCACTGGGACTAAAATCTATGTACTATTGCTATACTCAAGAGTGATCAGTGTCATCTTGTCCCTAATGAGTTGGGGTGCATCAGGAATATCCTCTAGTTATGGCATTGTCCAAACATACCCCCTCAGCAGCTGTGCCATGTAATATGCAACATAGGCCCTATTGCTAGTCGAATCAGGCTGAGTTGGGAGGGCTTTAATGGTAAAAATCTTGTGTCCGAACTTTGCAGGTGGAGCAGCAGCAACTCCCATAATGGAATAATAGCCGACTTGTACCAGAAGGTGCGACAACATCCTACAGACCGACTCCATCCGCTCTATCCTGTGCGCCCTCAGCACTTTATCCCGTGTTTACCTCGAATCATATAGAGTGACCTTCGCCCCCCTTCGGCAAGATTCGGAGAAGTACCCAGTGATTCTTGTGGCAACATGGCATCAAGACCTACAAATACATCGAAAAATATTAAATTATTTAATATAAAATGTAACTTAAAATAAAAACCTAAATAGTAACTATGTTTTACCTCATCGACCTGCCACCAGGCGAGCTCATCATCATCTGCAACTCTCTTCACCTAGTCGATGGAACCATCATCAAACTTGTGCGTCTCAGGCTTCCCTCTGGAGGAGGTAGAAAAGAAAGTGAAATGGAGCATACTCTGCAAATTGAGTTATTTTTAATCTAAATTATATAAACAAAATACTTTATACAATTGATAAAAATTAAACAAAATACTTACGTAGAGATAAGGTGGGAAAATGGCGAACCTCTCCGCCATAAGGTAGGCCTTCGGATGCACTGTGGCTGCCCGTCGGAGCCCTCTGATGAACTAATCGACGTAAGGGTCCTCCAGTTCTTGAGTGCAATCTTGAACGATCCTCAAAAAGTTTCCCGTCAAAGGAGAACATTCCCCCCGTCGAGCGGCTGCCACAAAAAAGCCACAATTGTTAGAAAATATAAATAATAACTATAACATGCTAAAAAGTCACAGTAATTTAATTATGAAAAGAAAGCTCTACTGTATTAACGGAATTAATGTAAATACCTCTCTGATTCCCCCAAAGAGCAGAAATTATCCAAGTGGCTCTGGATTTGGGGTGTCCACTAGAAATACCACTGAGCCCTCCCAAGGCACCTGCTTCTCTCCCTTTCTTTGTTCTGGGCTTCTTCATTTTAGGCCCATAATATATATGGTGAGAGGGATCCGTGAAAGGTGACATGAGGCTTGGAGCTTGGACCCTGGTCCGAACGACAAGTCCTCCCTCCTGAGATAATTTTAAATCAAATTATTTGATGGTAAAGAAATTAAATTAAAGACGCTTGAACTATACATATAATTATGAAGTCGAAAAAATACAAAGAAACTTAGCTAATTATGTTGTGTCCCACCTGAACAATAGGGTCGGATACAACAGTACTAGGTTGAGCGGGTGAAGCCTTCTTCTCACTGGCATCCCCCTCCGCCTGTTATTTAAAATAAATTACCTAACTACGAAAAACGATTCACATATGAAATATTCAAAAAGAAAACATGTTTAAACTAACCTGATCGAATGTCCAGACCTCGACTGGAGCACGTGGATCTGCCACCTCCCCCTCACCGGCATCCCCCTCCGCCTGCTATTTAAAATAAATTAACTAACTATGAAAATCGGTTCACATATGAAATATTCAAAAACAGAGAGATGTTTAAACTAATCTGGTCGGTAGTCCGAACCTTGATTGGAACAGGTGGATTTGCCACCTCTCACTCACCGGCATCCTTATCCACCTACTATTTAAAATAAATTAACTAACTACGAAAATCGATTCACATATGAAATATTCAAAAACAGAAAGATGTTTAAACGAACCTAGTCGGTAGTCCGGACCTCGATTGGAGCAGGTGGATCTGCCACCTCTCTCTTACAAACATTTCCCTCCAGCTATTAGGTACAAAAAATCGAGGATGAACTGGGTGTTTTCAGTTTTACCGAAATTGAGAACAAGATAAGGGTGAATGGACAGGAGAGATACAAGATATACCTTTTCAATTATATTATCGGGGATATTCGGAAGAAGCTTCTTCTGCTAATCTGTGGGATTTAACACAATAAGTGTGTCTCTCAAACCAAGAAGGCTGTCATGGTGTACGTTTCCTTCATGCACTTGCACAAATGGATCCATCATTGCTTTAAGTTTCTCTGCTGCATCATCAATATTCTTACCAACCAAGCTTGTCAAAGAAGCCCATCTTCCTTTTGCAAGACTGTTTTTCCCTTTAGCACCAGACGTGCAAGTCTCAAGAAAGATGCTCTCAGCAAATTTCGGATTTTACTAAGCAAAAAGTATTGTATAGCTCATCAAAGTTGTTTTGGAAAAGAGTGTCAAATAGGATTATCCGTCGGCCTGTCTCAAATTTTATCAAAGCCTTCCACAACAGGAGGTTCTGGTTGCGCGGTGTGTGACCCTTATCAAGAATTAGAACTCCAGGCATCTCAAGGAGATTTTTTTCTGAATTTCTCTACCTACTTTCATTAGCAAGCTTCTCCAGGGAGGTTTCCATCCTGTGATTATAGCTTGCCTATTGTTTTTCTCCTGAGAATCATGAAAGTGCTTCCAACTTATCAATGTAGCTTCAACCAACTTAAATTTTGTTGAAATGAGGAAAATAGTAACCTTATTAGATCAGGTATTGTCAAATATTCATTGATTTCAGTAACATCCCACCCAAAATCTGCCGAACTCATTTTTCAAACCCTAAATCCAACCTTCTAAAAGAAGATTACATTAAGGATTCAAAAAATGAGTTCTACGGATTTTGGGGGAGAAGTTACTGAAATCAATGAACATTCGACAATACCTGAGCTAATAAGGTTACTATTTTCCTCATTTCAACAAAATGAATTTAAGTTGGTTGAAGCTATATTGATAAGTTGGAAGCACTTTCATGAATGTCTGGAGAAAAGCAATAGGCAAGCTATGATCACAAGATCGAAACTTCCCTCAAAAAGCTCGCTGGTGAAAGTAGGAAGGGGCAGTAGGTAGAGAAGTTGTGAAAAAATCTTTCTTGAGATGCCTGGCATTATGATTCTTGATGAGGGTCACACACCATGCAACCAGAACAGCCTATTGTGGAAGGCTTTGACAAAAGTTGAGACAGGCCGACGGATAATCCTATCTGGCACTCCTTTCCAGAACAACTTTGATGAGCTATACAATACTTTCTACTTAGTATCTTTCTCGAGACTTGCACATCTTGTGCTAAAGGGAAAAGTAGTCTTGCAAAAGGAAGATGGGCTTCTTTGACAAGCTTGATTGGTAAGAATACTGATGATGCAGCAGAGGAACTCAGAGCAATGATGGATCCATTTGTGCAGATGGACAAAGGAAACATATTCCATCGCAGTCTTCCTGGTCTGAGAGACACACTTATTATGTTAAATCCCACAGATTTGTAGAAGAAGCTTCTTCCGAATATCCCCAATAATATACTTGAAAAGATATATCTTGTATCTCTCCTATCCATTCACCCTTATTTGGCCGTCAGTGGCCTCTCAAAGTTTGGGTGAGGATGAAGGTGAGGAGTTGGGTCTCGAAATGGAAAATGAGCCGTTTGTGCCTTTGTTCCGATTTGGGTAATAAGGCACTAAGGGTAAGGGTGTAATTTCTCATTTGTGGGGTAATTTTTATTATCCAAAAAAGTTAAAAAGTCAATTTTGGTATAGAGTGAAATTGGGGTGATCCAAATGGGTAGAAATGAAATGTTTTAAAAAATTAGGTAAAATTAGAATACCCATTTCAATTTGGGTATATTTGAAAATTTCTTTGAATTTCTTCATAAATAACACAATTAATAACTTAATTTATGTAAATATTATTTATTAAAAGATATAACTATTATAAATCTTAACTAACTTGGTGGGTAGAGTCGACCACAAATGGAGCAGGTGGATCTGCATCCTGCCTACCACTAGTCATTTGCTCCTGCTAGTTTCAAAGAAAAAAATATGAGTAGAATATAATAAATATCTAACTAATTCAGATTGTAAACGAGGAGATGTCTGATCACCTTGCCCCAGGCTTTGTCGACGCTCTAGCTTATCCAGTCGCTGTAGGACAGCTGTGTGTCAAGCCAGGCCCAGCTGCTCCTGCTGCTCCAACTGAGCATTCACCCACTTATGCTGCTCCACAAAGCAAGCATCGACATGCTTGACAATTCGTGCATGGACCTGCTCCAATCAGGCATCGACCCTCTCCTGAAACTCTGCCAATAGAGTCCTGAGATAGGCCACCATGTCATCGCCAATCGAAGCAGAATGAGTAGGCCTCTCAACACTCTCGGGAGCGTACTTTAATTTTAAACATAAATTATAATAAATATGCATACTGAATTGAATGCTTGATTTAAAAAAAAACATAAAGAGATGCATACCTGGTGGCTGTCCTCCTCTTTCCTATGTCCTTCCTATCTCACAGGGGATGAAGGTCGCACCTTGGAATGCTCCTCCTCATCCTCGAGGATCTCGGCATCCCCAAGCAGGTGACTAAAAATAAAACAGAAATAAAACATTAGACACAATAAATTAGACTATTTCATTTATAGTTTACTCATTCAACTATCATTACACTAACCTCTATAATCGCAGAGGGAAGTGGCTAATGTCGGACTACCTCCCTGAATGAGCTAGGCTTCAAAGCCCCCCAACAAACAGGTGGAATATATGGGAGGTCATCACATCTGACTCAATGTATGGTGATGAAGCAGATGCCTGTGTACATCGTAATTTAGTTTAATGAACATTTGAGTTTTAAAAAATAAAAGATTAAAAAAAAACACAAGTGGAAAGGTTGATTGCTTACCCTATCTAATAGACCATGCCAATGTACTTTGGAAGTGGATTGAATCGGCCTCCGGAGAAGAAGGCACCTGGCATGCCATGTAACTCCAGGTCTAGAAGCTCCGGGAGGAGAATCAGGGCACAAATATGGGCTCAAGGACAGGAACTGGGAGTTCATCCACCACTGAATTGAAAGAAAAAAACATCAATAAAGGACCAAAAGGTGAATATAAATGGTAAGAATTCACAAAAATGGTAGATTTGAAGTCATACCAGTATCACCCAACTATTGCCGTATAAATGCCTTTTCGTCACCTAAGACCTATCATCAACTGCGTGCTGGGGGAAATACCGCAACAGCTGGTAAATCCTCGAGGATGGACCACACGTAATACGGAATGACTGCTAAAGACTCACATGTCAACATCTAGTATTCGACGATGATGTCATAAGCAATCCTAAGGACATCATCCTGCTCCAAAGATCCAACAACCATCGCGCTAATCATGGCAAGGGCCTGTGTCGAGTTAGTGGATCGGGCCCCAATAACCTATCATGTTTGGAGTCACTCGATAACTGCCACCCTATAAGCCCTTCATCCACCAGGCCAAATCGAAGTCCGGTGATCAAGGCATACTCCTAATGCCCAAATCGATGTAGTCTACCTTCGATGTGGAAGCACATCTCATCGGGGTGAGCATCGAGGAAGTGAACCTCCCATCTAAGAACATGAAATGCAGCATGGGCGTAAAAACGCCCGGAATATCAGGGTAGCTCCAACATGTGTCCAAATGAACCCCTTCTGAATCGCTCCTCCACCCCATAGAGAATGACCAAGTTAATCACCTCTGCTATCCATGAATACTTGCAGTGACAACTCATAGTCTTACCAGGAGGAATAACATTACTATGCCGGTAAGACTATCTCCCTCTACGTCCACATCTTAGCAAATATAAAAAAATAATAATGATAATTAGCTAGATTGTCGTTAAATTAATCTAAGTTTTACTTATTTCTAGGTACAATAAATAAAATAAGATCCAAAATATCTGTTATTGCATGCAACTATTATTTAAATCCTAAAACATATTTGTATATAGAAGAACCTATAATAATATATTATTTAGATCAATTTTGTAAAACTTTACCCCAAGTATTTTAATATTAAAATACTTATAACTTAATATTATTATTTTCAGTACATAGATATTGTTAGAGTCCTTATACTAATATTATTTTAAGGTACAATGTATTTTGGTTTATAAAAAAGTAAAATAAACTATACGACAATCATTATAAAATATTAAGTATTAAAGTACTTTGTATAATCAAATTATATTATACGTTAATAATATATAGTACATTGTATAATTAAGTCATTATAGAGTATAATGATAAATTCAACTTTTATGTAATTTTAAAATTATTAATAATAATGATATTATTTTAAATTTAATAAAAATAATAATAGTACTAATTTTTATTTAATTTAAATTTTAATAATATATTATTATTTAAAATATAATAATAATAATATTTATCACCGAAGGTCGAGATAATCTACTAAAGGTCAAGTTTATCAGCCGAAGGTCGAAGAAAGACTTGGCCAACTTCGAACTTTGCCAAGTCTTTCTTTGACCTTCGGCTGATAAACCAGAGCTTCAGTAGATCATTATGACCTTTGGTGGGATCATCCCGACTTCCACCAATTTAACCCAAAAATTCTAATTCTCCAATTTTTAACCCATTCCAAACTTGCACAACTGTTTATTAACCATTTGCATTCAAAGTCTCAACATTTCCTCAATCATAAACAAAATCCATAAAAAAGAAGTTAAGAAACAAAATAAATAAACGAAGAAAACAGTTCGAGTTCGACTGGAAAAAAAAACCTAATTCAATGCACACCACAACAATCTCATAAATTTCTAATTAACACTATCACTTCAAAAGCGAATATGATCATTGAAGGGGGAAAAACAAAGAAATTAAATGACTCAAATTTCTTGCAACCTTGTTCTCCGGCTCCAACAACAATCAATAATTTTTGAAATGGTGAGTTTTGGTTTGTTAGAGCGACAGGCAGCACCTCGGCATAGAAGGAAGGAATATGACCATTCAACTTCCACCGTCAATTCTTCAAGGGCACGGGTCTCTTTTCCATTTGGTCAGCCTTATCAAATCCTTTGATTGGGGATCCGTACCAATTTGGGTACCTAGTGAAAATTTATCCCTCCAATTGGGCATTATTGAAATGATTTGAGAAATTGGATATAATTGAAATACGCGATTTAATTTTTAATATTTTTGGAAATTTCCACTGTGTTTTTGGAAGTATTGAAATTAGTTTAATCAATTTAGTGGCTCAATTGTAATTTTAAAAATATAATTTTAAAATCAAAGTAATCCGTTGATGAATAGTATTATACTTAAAATATCCTTATAGAAAAATAATAAAAAACAGAATTCGGGTGAAAATGACATGAAAATCTATTAGAATTAATTCTTCATACATAAAAAGTAAAGTAAAGTTATATGATTTTAAAAGATAAAAAGTTATGCAACTAAATTGGTCATTTTGTTAATGCAACTAAAGATAAAAATGTTATGCAATAATGAAGAATTTGGAAATAAAAGTTGCAGCAGAAGAAGCTGTAAGGGAACTTTCCTTGTTCAATCTTATTGAAACCTGCAATAAATCACTCACAGCAAGACAAACAAAGAAAGAGTATGACAGTAGATTTATTTTCGAAGTTCACCCAACCAGGGCTACGTCTCCGTGCAGAGGCACTTTGCAAAGTTTCACTGGACAGAAGAGTTTGGGTACAAGAATGATCTTCTCTCAAGATCAGAGTACAAAGGAGTGAGCACCCTCACTGCAAAAGCAAACTAGGCTTTTCCTCTCCTTTCTCACTCTACACTTTTCTCATCTCTCACTCTATCTATCACTAAGCAAAACAAAATCTCTCACTTGTTATTTCTTTTGCTTCTCTTCTTGTCTCAAATTCCTTCCGTCTCGGAATCTCTTCATCATGGAATCTCTCCTTCCGTCCCAAAATCTCTCCTGTCTCGAATTTCATTTCTTGAATCTCGAATTTTGTTTCTCGCTTCTCGAATTCCGTTTCTCGAATCTCGAATCTCGAATTCCATTTCTCAAATTTCCTTTGCAGTATATTTGGCTTCACCCGCCAACAATCTTCCACTTGAAGATAAATATACCTGATGCACCAAGCAACTTTGCAACAGTCTTTTTTACTTGTGCCTCTACAATACTCCTCATCAATTAACATGGAGTAACACCAATGGTGGTAGTACAGAAAACATGTTTTTCTCTATCTATTACC
>JAOXNR010000635.1:0-10858 GCA_028571225.1 Parsonsia alboflavescens
ATTTAATCTGACAATTAGAGTACATATATATATATATATATATATATATATATATATATATATATACACACATACACTAAGCACGGTAATTACTAGAATACCCTTAATGAACTACTAACACTATCAAAAGCCATAAGCATGTTCAATGTTAAAACAAGATTACCCCTCTACACTTCTTCTCAAGAGAATGCATTAGTTTCGAAGCAAGAAGAACATTGTCTCATATGTTTCTTCACTTCAAAAAAACCCCCTTGATTCAAGCTAATCAAATTAGGAAGGAATTTAGATAGCCTAAAAGAAATAAATTTACCAATAATTTTGGAAGAAAAGTTGCATAGGCTTATGGGGTTGGAAATCACCAAAGGAAGCCGGATTGTTCTCCTTAGGGCTCAAAACATTTCGAATTGCAGTGAATTGACTTGGTATCTTTAGATCAGCGCAAAATTCTCTTATTTCTTGAACAACATCTCCTTTAATCAAATCCGAAAATTCTCTGTAAAAAGTCCCTGGCACTTCCAGATGCACTCTTAGCATCAAGCGAAAAGACAACCTTTTCTATTGGGAGAAAAGATAAGAACTGAATATCTTTGGGAGTGATAAGATTTGGAATGTCTCTTGTATATGCTATTGGATTAATGGAACACGAATGATCTGCTGATAATAATTTTCTAAAAAAATCCACTACCTACCTCTCCTTCAATTTCTTCCCTTTTTGTAAGCCACTCTCCCTTTGAGTTTAGGAATTTCGTGATCTGTATCCTAGCTTTATGTATGTGCCAAATTCTATAGAAATAAGCCATGTTTCCTTCAACTTCCGGAAGCCATTTAACTCAGTGATCTTTGCTTCCAAAAGATTTCCTCATTTTTTAAATGATGAAGTAAATTCGATTTTGCCTCATGTGGTGACTGCCTGTTCTCTGTCATGTTATTCTCCATGCATGAAAATCAACTCAAGTTCTTCTACCCTTTTTTCAGCCAATGGGACATTATGCTGGACATTCCCAAATGTTGTGATATTCGGTTCTCGAAGGACATGCTTAAGCCAAATAAGCTTCATAGCTAGCACCTTTAATCCGTCTCCCTTTACTTCAACGTTCCTGGAAGTCGCCACCACTTCCCTGAAATTTTTGTGCCCTAGCTGCTTGGCCTTCAGCTTGTTTGACAGTAAACAAAAGAGGACAAAAAATGAAGGATATTTTGGTAAATGTTCAACCATACTCCTCCGAGAACAATTCAACTAGTCTCCATTAATTAAAATTCTATCCAATCTCCTTCACAATGGTATGAATGTTGGCCTATACCAAGTACATTTATTCCCCAGGACCTGTTCATTGAATAAAAAAACCCTAGCCCCCACACTTTCTTCACCAACACGCAAGATGGCGGCAGCTGCGCCGCTAGACAACCCCACCCTTCCGGCGGTCGCCCCTCCACGGGGAAAGGGTTCATTCTCTTCCCTCTTCAAGGGGCAATCCAGCAATCCCGGCGAAATTCCTCCAATCACCCCGCTGAAGAAATCACAGCAATTTAAATATGAACCAGCTTTCTTCTTCTCCAAGGAGGAAGTCACGATCCTCTCCTCTCCTTTCAAACTAACCCTATTTGGGATGTTCTGATATAGGAAACCATCCCTTGACAACATCCGCAAATCATTCTTGACGATCGGGCTCGAAGGTAGTTACACTATTGGGTTGCTAGATGCAAGGCATATTCTTATAAGGGTTTCTCATGAAGAAGATTACTGCCGCCTTTGGTTAAAAGAAGTACGCATGTTGAATGGTATCTCGATGAGGATGTTAAAATGGACGCCTCAGATCCATGTGAAGGAGGAGCCATCTACCATTCTGGCCTGGATCTTTTTTCCCAACCTGCCAATACACTTCTTCACGAAAGAGATCCTCTACTTTTTCGCATCTGTTGTGGGGAAACCCCTCAAGGTGGATGCTCTAACCATAAACATGTCTCGGCCAAGCGTTGCTCGTGTTTGCATCAAGATCGATCTTCTGCAAACCCTACCGAATAGAATTTGGATTAGTCAGGAGAATTCGATGTTTTGGCAGCCGATCACATATGAGCACACGCTACATTATTGTGCCTTCTGCAAAAAGATTGTTCATTCTGAAGAGTTATGCCATGAGAAGCATCCAGAATTGAGAGTGAAGAAGACTCAGAATGTGCCTGCGGTTCTGTAGACGGAACATCAGAATGAAAAAGCAAAGAGCTTGAAGGTCAAGGAAGCTAAGGATGCAGAATCAATTCCACAACAGCCAGTGCTTCAGAAGGATACAGCAGTAGATCCATTGGGAACTGAGGGAAATAAGGATCAACCATGCAACTCGGAATTTGGCCTTCATGACAATAGCGTACCAATGGACCCTCAAATTCCAACTCAGCCACCTATTAGTGACAATCTACCCATGGAAACACAGGAAATACTTCCAACGACAGAAGATCAGCTGGGACAGAGGTCAAAAGAAGAACATGTGGAACCAACTGAGGATAGAATGGAGCAGTCACATGGTGCTCAGTAGATTGTAGCAGTGCGTGAACAGGCAGGTGTTCCAGCAAAAGGTAGTGATTCTGGGCTTCCTAGGGATGCACATTCTAGCACGTCAGGAGATTCAACATCAGGCCAAGATGTTGTGAATCCCATTAGAGGGGACCTCCTGGAGGACATTCATGACAGCAGTGAAGCACATTCAGCTCTGCCTAATGTGGCCAAAAAGAAAAAGGAATTACCTCCTTCAAGCATTGTCACAAGAGAACAATCTTGTCATAGCCCACCCATCAATCAATCAATATGAAGAATGTTTTAATCTAGAATTTAAGAGCTATCAGTCATTCTCTGGAAAAATTAAAATCTCATGTCTTACATTATAAGCCTCAATTAGTTGCAGTGTTGGAATTGATGGTTCATCCCTGTAGGATTCCTTTGTATGCCTATAGGCTTCAGTTGCCTAACTATCATTCCAATTTGAATGGGAAAATCTAGTTGTTCTGGTGTTTTCTGAATTGAGGGTCTTTGTGATGCGTGACTCTGTCCAAATGGTATCTTGTAAAGTTGAACAGTCTGTGGGATTGGAGGAAGTCAGCATTATGTCCTTTGTTTATGTGGCTTGTGACTACATTGATCATAGACGGCTGTGGCCGGAGATGGTTGAAGTTTCAGCATTAACCTCGGGGTTGTGGCTGGTGGGTGGTGATTTTAATGTCATTCGGAGATTAGATGAATGTTTAGGAACTTCCCCGGCACTCAGGCCTATCCAGGAATTCAATGATTGTTTGGAACATTGTGGCTTTCTGGATTTGCCATTTGTTGGTAGCAATAATGCATGGTACAGGAATACTTATCCCCCTTTATGCCTAATATTGGATCGAGTTTTAGTTAATGAAAGCTGGCAGAGCACTTTTCATATTACGAAAGTGGAACATCTTCACCGAATTCCATCAGATCACTGTCCGTTGATGAAATGCACAGAGTTGGCTGCATTTCTAGTCCGAGGATTTTCCGCTTTCAATGCATGTGGCTTCGTCACAAGGATTTTCGAGGTGTGGTTGAACACTCTTGGCAGCAACCTATTCAAGGTAATGGGATCCAACAATTGGTTGGGAAGTTATGCAGATTAAAGAAAGTTCTCAGAGATTGGAATAAAGCTTCATTTGGCAATGTCAAAACCAAAGTTCAGTAGGCCGAGAGTTTGGTTGCAGAGAAGTATATGGAGGAAACAATTGTAGCCAATCGAGAGGCACTCCACAAAGCTAGGGCTGAGTTGGCTTATCATCTTAAGAATTAAGAGGTTTTTTGGACAAAAAAATTTGGGGTCAAGTGGTTCAAGGAAGGGGAAGGGAACACGGCATACTTCTCGAGTTTTTGGCACACCAGGAAAAAAGCCCAGCAGATTCACAAGATAAGAGGTTCAGGGAGTAACTGGGTGACGGACAGAACGGACATAGAGTAGGAAGTAGTGCAGTTTTTCTCAAAGCCGCTTAATTATTATATGGGCTGCTAACAAGACCCTCGGATCTTCACATCTTCCATTCCAAGAAAGATAACCCAGGAGACCAATAAGGAACTTTCGGCTTTGCCAAGTTTAGAGGAAGTTCGCACGACAGTCTTCGGTTTAGACGGAGATAGCGCAACTGGTGTTGATGGCTTTTCGGGGAAATTTTTCACAACCCTTTGGGAGCTTATTCAGCCAGAAATGTTACAAGCAGTCCAGGATTTCTGGTCTGGGGTGCTCATGCCTCAGCAATTCACTACCACACAGATTATTCTCATTCCGAAAAAAGACAACTCGGAGACATTGGCTGATTCCAAACCCATTAGACTGTGTAACTTTCACCCAAAGTCATTGGGAAGGTAATTTCATTACGACTTGCCAAATTACTACCTAATCTGATTTTCCCGAATTAGGGGGGTTTGTAAAGGGTCAGAACATTTTTGGTACTCTTTTGCTAGCTTCTGAGCTAATTCATTCGTTGAATAAGAAGTGTGTGGGAGGTAATATGATTATGAAATTTGATATGTTGAAAGCTTGTGACAGTCTTTTCTTTTGGAGGTACTACGAAAATTTGGTTTTAGTAGCCACTTTTTGAATCTCATCTTTAATTGCTTGGCATTTAATAAGTTCTCTGTTACTATATATGGGAAGCTATGTGGTTTTTTTCCCTCGTCAAGAGGAGTTCATCAAGGGGATCCTTTATCTCCAAAGCTGTTCATCTTGGCAGCGGAAGTGCTTTCTCGAGGTCTAAATGAGCTTTTGTATAATGATGAAATGGGGGATTACATCACAGATCGCATTAGTCTGCTTGTCTCTCATTTGAGTTTTGCAGATGACATCAATATCTTTACAAGAGGGCTGAAAAAGGGTCTCAAGTCATTGATAGATTTTCTTGCCTTCTATCAGGATTGCTCGGGGGCAGAAAATTAATTTTCATAAGAGTTCTATGTTCTTTTCAGCTCATATTTCTTAGCAGCGTCAGCTACAATTGCGAGAGTTTACTGGTTGTGTGATTCTGCTGCTGCCAATGTTTTACTTAGGCTGTCCCATATTTCCCGGTAGAGGAAAGGTCTATTACTTCGAGCCGTTAGCTGGTAAGATCAAAGCTTGTATTAATGGATGGCAAAAGAAACAATTATCTAATTGGGGAAGGCTGATCCTCATCAAGCATGTTGTGTCAGCAATGTCTGCCTACTTATTGGCTGTCACAAATCCTCCACAGCAAGTTATTCGAGAGGTGTAATGGCAGTTTGCAAGCTTTTTCTGTTGCCATTCGGAATTTGGAAGTAATAGGCATTGATATGCATGGAGTCTCATCTCTCAACCATATGACAGAGGGGGGCTGGCGATATCGTCACTTCGAAGAACAATAACAGCTTGAGGTTTCAAACTTCGGTGGAAATTTCGTTCTTCTACCTCATTGTGGGCTCGGTACCTGAAGATGAAATAAGGTTTCTAGCTTGGAGTGGAGCCGGTTGCTGATAGGTCAAGGATATGGGAAAGAATGTTGCAGGAGTGGGAATGGGCTGAACTATTGATTGTCCAAGAAGCAGAGGGTGGGGCTACTGTCTACATATGGAATTTGTCCTCCCATGGTCGGTTTAATATCTCGAAGTGTTTCTCGGCTTTGGAGGAGGAGGAACTGGATGATAGCAGACAAGATCAATTTTTCAATCGGCAGATACCACTCTCTTGGTCTATTTTCATGTGGAAACTCTGTAAGCACTTTTGGGCGACAAATGATATCCATTCTCGTTTGGGATTCTATCTTGCATCTCGTTGCCATTGTGGGGCAATTTGGAGAGACTATTGTGCATCTCTTTCGGGGTTATCAAATAGCCATGAACATTTGGGCTCATTACAGCAGAGCTTTTGGTGTGATGCTCCTCACAACACTAGCAGACAGCATACACAGTTGGGATACACAAGCTCGGCGTCTGGGCTTCTTAGTGAAGCTCCTCCCATCCTTGATCTGTCACCAGATTTGGGTGGCTCAGTGTGCCTCAATCTATTCTGATGATTCCAGTAGTAGTAGAAAGATTATTCTCAAGATTAATTGGCAACTTTATGATATAAATAAGGTGTATGATCTGCCCATGTTGGATAAGTTCTTCCCTAGAATCCTTCTTTAGTTAGTTTGGAAGTGTTCTACTATACCTCTCACTTTGTAAGGCCTTTGCCATTGCTCTCATCTTTAATAAATGGTTAGAGGTCCACGCCTAACCCCCGTCTTTGGACGGTTTTATATTAAAAGAAAAAAAAAAAAGTACATTTATTCCCAACAAAAGGTAATTCAACCAATCAACAAAAATCAATTGAATCATCAAACTCCCGCATCGGACACAAAGCCGGAGGTGACCCAACAGATTCGTCAACAGCCCTTACAACATTAAAATCACCCTCAGTAAACCATGGAATGTTAATCTGCAGATAACTGTGTTCCATTAAACCCCAAATAACTCTTCTGTCTATGTAATTACAGGCAGCATATACAAAAGACCCAACAACATAACCAAGAAAATTTTGTATTTTACAAGTGCTTATTTGATCAGAATCAACCATTACTTCCAGATTAGTTGTGGAAGGCCAGAACAACCAAATCTTCCCATTAGCATTACTCCGATAATTAGGCATCCTCTGCTTAAAATCATAAGAATTAATAGAAGCTGCATTCACCATAAAAGAACCACCGGCATAAAAGAAAGGGTCGTTTGAATCAATCTGTCACGAGGTGTGTCACCAGCAATTCTTCTAATGTTCCAAATTAATATATTCATGATAATTATTTCAGAGAAGGCCTAAGTGGAGATTGGAATCTCGTTTCCATATTTGATGGAGAAAGAGTTTTCTTTTTCCCGGAAAGACCTGCAGTAGCTGGATTCTGAACAGGAGTTTTCTGCAATAGAGTATTTTCTGAAGGCACCGGAAAAGACTCGGAAGCAATATTCAATCGAACTGGTTAATCAAATCGGGATCTTCATCATCCTCCGAATTTGAATTATCATCTGTCTGCATTTGGTCTTCTTCCGCAACAATTTCCTTCTCGTTCTTCCCTTTCAGAACCTTCAAAACCTACGGAAGCAATCTGATTATCTGCAATGACAGATTCCTCCGCAGGATTAGAACCCCAATCCCTTCTGTTAAAACCAAATATGTGTCCGGTCGAGATTCCACAAGATCACAAACATCCAACGGTTGTTCAGATATCTACAAATTCAGATTCTGGGACTCCACAGACCTATCCGAATTTTCATCTTGAACTTCTTCAGTCCTCTGCAATTCAACTTGATTAGCACCATGAGAATCAATATTATCTGCAATTTCGCCTCCCTCCGAAATAATATTATCTGGATGAAAAATCCTTGGTGGCGAAAATATGAATTTGGATGGAGATAGAATGTTAACATCTTTGAGATAGGCCGCTAAGGGATCATTCTTGTTTGATCGTTGCTTAAGTTCCGATGATTTTAGAAAAAAGGGCTCTGTCGGTGCCGCACAATATTTGTGTAGAAGAGTAACATCACCTAGCTTTAGTGATTTGGGATTTGGAAATCTACAATTTTATTTCCTTCCGGCTTTTCCTTGATTTTCCAAGCCGCGAGATCCCCACTTAGTAAATTTCCAATTGGAATGAGATGATGATGACCCCGAAGAGTTCCCCTTGATAGAAAAGAAAGACTCTAGCCCCATGAGTTTCTTTGTCACTCCTCTTTGAAATGTAGAGAATTATCCACCCAAATTACGGGAGAATATAAACATTTTTTCCAAGACCATTTGAACTTTAAATGAATTGATGGATAGAGAAGAATAAGTATCATATCCTCCTTCCCTAGAGGATTTAATCTTCTCTGTGGCTGAATCAAAAGCCAAAATCTTGAACCCAAAATTGTAATGTGGCATAAATCAAAACAAAGTCCCATCGAACACAATACCTTTAGTAATTGAGAGATTGTAAAATTCCTGACTCCATTTGAGCATTCTCCATGAAAATTATTTGCTAGTAACATTCCGGTCATTATCAATTGTAGTGGTCAGGATATGGAATATGGTCCTGAAACTTCCATGTCTCCTTGCCCACAATAACTTGTACACACCATTATAGGATGAAATACAAGGTAATACTTAGCAATGAGTATGGGATCAATGTTGGGACTTGGAAGATCAGTGATTTCCCCCATAAACACATTGACAAGAGCAACAAAGTTTTTAAAATAGCAACAAGCGAACCTGATTTAGGTGATTGAACCATTCAACATTATCTTTCCCAATTTGTTGTTGATATCAATGAAAGATAAATTCAAGATCTCGAAGAATTCAAGATGAGAATTGGAACAATAAAAGCTCCTCCTAATGAGCCCTCGATACGAAGCTTGCTAATTGTGGATATGATGAGAAAACTAGGATTATGATTCCAATGAGAATGCAAGAATTCAGGTTTACATATAAATGAGCATAGAAATTTGGATATGCACAACAAAAGCTCATGAATAGGAAACCTTATAAACATTAGAAGAAGAATTTCCCAAGGCAGATCATGCACTGATAGGCACCTATTAATAGAGCCCAAGGTTTTTAGCTTCTTGTCCCACACTAGATCCATGTCCCTACAAATATGGGATTCAAACAAGCATGCAAAAGTAATCATTTTTCACTTGTATTTTCTAATCACTAATTAAAATTAATCATGCTTATCATGTAATAATAAATTTTTAACTAAAAGTACATGAATCCCCAATTTGTTTACCTATATTCTTTTTTTAAAAAAAAAACACTGCAAATGCTTAGTTGATGACATACAAGGCAGATTATAAGTTCATTTCCTTATTTAATAAAAAAATAAATTGATACATAAATAATTTTAAGTTGAGATTTTATGGTCGTGTCACGAGATTTACTCCTAATATATTAATTAAAATTTATAGATTGAACAACCTAATCCGATAATGAATTTGAGTGTGAGTTCATAGCATGCCGGCGTATTCTTTTCATATATTGAAAAAAAATCGAACAACAAACTTGAATTAGAATCAAATTCTCTTGGCATCTCTTGCATATTTTAAGAGACTAAATAAAAATTTGACAAGGCGATAGAAATTAGCGGTGTCAGGTAAGGAGAAATCTGAATGACTAATCTCTTAAGAGAAGAAAAAATTAGTGTTGAGAAATTTCCCAGAAGGGAAAATTTCTCCAACTTCTTTGATGTATCGAAAAAGAAAAATCTAAATGCTAAACTATTTTGGAGAGATGTTTATATGCTATTGTACCTCGACCTCTTCAATGAGTATGTGGACTTCTTAGGTTATCTATTATAGTAATTCAATTTGCTGTTGTAATTCAAAAGGAATGTTGACGTGTTGTAGTAAAATGCATTTAAATTTTTATCACAATCATGATATATTATAAACTTTTAATATTATATTAATCACAAATTAGTGAAGTTTAATAATTAATTAATTAATTAAATATTTTCTTTATCTCTTTTTTTCTTTCCTGGTAAAATAAAAAGAAAGAGAATCTAACTTATTGAAATCGTTTCATATTTTTTAGTCAAAATCAGAAAATATATTGAATAAAAGGATTTTCTTCCAGATATTTAAATTGATATTAATATTTAAAAGGGTATTTATAATTTTTTTTTTCACATCCATCTTCCCCTAATCCTCCCTATACCCACCCCCTCGACAATCAACGGTGACATCCCACCTATCCTGGTCATGTCTTGGACTCAAGACCTCTAGATCCCAAGTGCTCACAGAGGTTTCATAAAATATTTTTTGACAGATTATTTTCTTTCTCGCAATAAATTTTTTTATTGTAGTATGCATCCGTAAAAAAATTCATAAAAAATTTGTCTTTTTCTAGTAGTGAACAACTGATAAAAAGAAAATAAATACTATATTTCAAAATGAGTCTTAATAATTTAAGATAATACTTATCTATTTACACATATATTATGAGAGAGTAATTTGATAAATTTACATAATATTAGATATTAATTAAAGTTATGCAAATATCCCCTTCATCATAAAAAATATTAAGAAAAATAAGTTTAAATAAAATTATGGAAAATAGTTTTAATCAAGAAAAATATTGAAAATTCTTAGTATTGACAAAAAAGAAATACTTGTGGAGAGTTCAATATCTCAAGCTATTATTCTTATAATTAAAAAAAGAATGTTATATCAAAAATATACCTTGGAGATCTGAAGAAGAGCGGGTCTCATTGATGTATAGAAATGAACAATTTGAGAAGAATTAGATATTTATAGATAGAAAAGTGAAAACTGAAGGTTGAGTAGATTTATACAAGTAAAAAATTGAAAAAAGATCAGGTTGAGTAGATTTATACAAGTAGAAGATGAAAAGGTAATTATTTTTATGATTTATTGAATATTTTAAATTAAAAAAATAATATTAATATAATTTATTTAATTACACTTGGAAAGATGAAAAGATCTGATGAATTAGGAATATTCATTAAATTAAATTGATAATGAATATATATTTTTATGTTCGGTAATATCCTTTAAAAATATTTTTTTCATAAAATTTAATTAATCTTTTAATTGTTTTTTTATTATAAAAATATATGCACATAAAATATGAAAAGTCTTTTTGATCGTTTTATATAAATATATATATATATATATATATATATATATATATATTTATGTATAGTATTTAATTACTTTTTGAAAACTGAAGGGTAGAGTGAATTCATTTATCTTACAATATTTGTTATATAATTTATTGAATTTTTTCATTAAAAAATTGAAAGGAACATAGGTGTGGTGGCATGCCTTAGGTTTAAGAATGAATGAAAAAACTGAAGGGTTTTTTTTTTTTTTTTAAAGTTT
>JAOXNR010000636.1:0-10855 GCA_028571225.1 Parsonsia alboflavescens
TTGATACAATGGCAAGTTTGTAGTGTCATTGTAGATAGTGGAAATTGTGTCAATCTTTCAAGTGCTTAATTGTGGACGTTTGCATTACTATTTAGGTAATTAAAAGCATTATATGAAATTATTAATATTTAATTATTAAAAAAATGCAATTAAGATGATTAAGTTGTTCAATGATAATTTGTTTAAGGATCAACATAACCAAGAAAAAAAGTGTTAAGAACCAAAGTGTAAAATTAACGAAAGGTTAGGTCCTTAGATGTTCAAATATTCTTAACTAAAATAGTATAATTTTTATACATGGATATCTCTAATTTTTGAAGGAATTTTGTTATTAAAAGCCTTTTTTAAAATAAAATTTAAGTTTTTTTTTATTAAAATAGAATAATTTTAAAACGGTACTACATGAATCTGATTTATTTATTTAGTTATTTTATAGAAGTTTTAAATACAAAACTATTTTTAATAGTTTGTATTATTTGAAAGAAATTCTATAATAAGTTTATAAAATGAAGATACAAATTCACTATGAGAAAAAGGAAAAAATTTATAGAAAATATATATAGAGTTAAAAAAATATCTTTTAGTGAATAAAAATAAAGAGATTTATTATAAAAAATCAAAAGTCAATTATATTAGATGATGTATCATTTTTATTTATATTATATTAGATATATTATATATTATATATTATATATTATCCTTTTAAAGTCAATAATAATATTTAATTCTATTTTTAAGGACTTATTTTATATTTTGAGAAGCATGTGTAATTAAAAGATATACCATCTAAAATTTTTAAAACGGCCCCCACCCGTGCCCTCCTCATTGCTACAGCTGAGGGGATATATGTACCAAAATCCGACAACATTTTTTTTTCCCTAATAAAAGTAAATTATAATTTATATTATTGGTTTAATCAATCTTACGTTATACTCTCAATTCCTCTATTACTAAATATAAGTCACCAACAATTATTTTACAAAAATTAAGGTAACAAAAGAATTTGAATATCATTTTTAGTATATCATTAAAAAGATAATAGAGAAGAAAAAATATATTTAAATATCTAATTAATTACTAATAATGATTTATAATTAATAATAAAAAAGATTAATTCTATTTATAAATAATGACAATCTAAAAATTTTAAAACGGCCCCCACCCTTCCTCTCCACATTGCCACGGCTGATGGCGATATATGGGCCAAAATCGGACCAGGTTTTTTGTTTTGTTTTGTTTTGTTTTTTTTATAAAAGTAAATCATACTATTGTTTTTATGAATCTTACGTTATTTTCTTCAAAGGGGAAAAAACCATGTATTTTTAATAATAGTCCAAAATTGTGGGGATCAAAGAATGTGGGTCTTAATGAGGTCTTCGCCTCTTCCGGTCGTCCCAACACTACCAACCAAGCAGCGGGCCTCGGGGTCTTGGTTTTTGCCTTTTTCTTGTCTGGGTAGAGTCCCTCTAAAGTCAAATTTACCAGTAGGAAAATACAAAATGAGTCTCTCCGGTTATATAAATAATTGACAAAAAATAATGCAAAGACTTCTTAATCAATTGTTACCCTTTTTTTTTTTTTTGGGTTTTATTTTTATAATCTTGGCAATAATATTGACGGGTGGGAAAAACAGGGAATCCCTTGTAAAGAAAATATCATCCCAAAATACAAAATAAAAGAAAATGTGGACCCATATTTATTTTGCTCACTTGATTGAATCGCCATATAATGTCTTAGTTAGGAATTAAATATCTATAATATATTTTTATTTTTTATTATTAGAAATGGATATCCTTTTTTTTTAAAAAAAATAAATTTATATTTTTAGTATAAAGTTTCATCGACACGACTAATTACATTAAGTAGAAGAATAAATGAATAACTTTATGAAGGTCAAATGCATTTCTAGACATTCAATTATGTGTTATTAGTATAATTAATTAATTAATTGTTAAGATTAAAGTGTATGTTAGGGGATTGAGTCGAATATATGATCAGTGTGATATGCAAGCTATATCTCTAAACAATTCATTTACAAATGAAAAAAAAGAAGAAGTCGCGCTTATGTATTGAAATAAGGGATCAATAGTCAAATTTTAAAATTTTAAAATATGTTAATTACAATCAAGACAGATAATCGTTAAAAACATTTAATACTAATGCAATCTACTCTTTTAATCGGATTTATTTTTGAAAAATTCAAAGAAAATATTAAGGAAATACCAAAAGAAAAAAGGAAAAAAAAAGTTAAGTGTCTGATTAAGAATCTGGTGCAGTGTATTAGGAAGAAAGAAAGGAACATGGGTCATTTAAATTTTGCAGCGCTCCGTCCGGCCCATTTGCAGATGGACATGGACAGTGGATCCACTCGGGTACCCATGTATTTGAATTTTGAACGTTCGCCGTCAATGGACCATTGTCATCTATTTATTGTACGAGTCTGACTTGAGTATCTGCATTTAATAGGTATCTTTGAATGCGTTTTAGTTTTCAGGATTTCTTTTTTGTCTCGGGGGGAAGACGAAAAATGAAAAAACTATACCAGAGCAGAAGAAGAATATAAATTCGTGGTGAAACTCAGAACTCGCAAATTCAATTTTTGAATGAAGAAAACTATTTTTAACTAGAAATTTTGAAGTTTGATATTGGTTGAGGATCAGATATATTTCAATTGATAGAGGTTTAAGGGTTCTGAATATTCTAGTACACATTTGTGTTTCATCTCTAGAAGTCACGTGTAGGTCATGCGTTCATTTTGGGGCATTTTCATTTTTATCCAAATTAAAATAGCAATTTCTTATTTACTCAATTCTTCACAATATTTTACAATTACTTATATCTAAAATTAACTTTTCATTCTATATTTATTTTAACTTTTAATTAAAATAAAAAATCAAAACATAACATTTATTCTCTTTGAACATGCATTTACTATCTTATCCCTTAGCAAATCCTCTATTTGTGTCTCGAAATCCCCTGTCTCGAGGTTCAGATATGTGTCTCGAAATCCCAAATCCAATGTATGTCTCGAAATCCCAAACAGTGTAGAAATGGATTACATGAGGATTGCTGTTCACGAGGGTTCTCTAGATGGAAGGGTGCGTGTACTAGTCGTACCCTCCGATGTGAATTATGAAGATTAGAGGAGAACTATGACAAACTTGATGAAGATTGACTTAAACCAATTTGACATACAAATATTAATTGTTTCTAAATTTTGTTATGGAAGTATGAAACTAATAGAGATTGAAGACATGTATGGCATCATGTTTTTTAAGGGAGAAGGGGATCCTAAAGTTATCGTCGTGAACAAAATTCAGAGGACTTATGAGGGTGGTATCAGTAGTGAAATTGGCGGTAATTGTCCATCCGGTCCAAATGATCATGAAAGGGTAGGATTCGTTGATGCAAATGATGAAACTGAGACATCTGGATATATTCGTACAGATGATAATTATGAATTCGATTAAGAATATATTCACAGCATTGAGGTTGATGATGATGACAATGGTGACAACAATGACAACGATGACAACTTTCACGATGGGATGAGGCAGGTGATTCCATTTAAGCAATTTATATCGGACCCTTGTACTCACTTTGCAAATATGGTTTGGAATGACTATGAAGAGGTGCATTTTTTGGAAGACAATACTATTCCACCGGTGGGTTTTATTGGAAAGGATGCAGTCTTTAATAATAAGGATGAACTGGTAGCAGCAATCAGTGAATATTCACTTAATAATCGATTTCCATATCACGTGGTATGTTCGGATAGGGGAAGATTTGAGGCACAATGTAAGAATAAAAAAGATTGTACTTTCATGATACATGCAAATTGTAATGCTGGATGCCAAAATTGGGTTATTCACAAGTTTGTGTCGACTCAAACCTGTATCCAAACTGTACAGTAAAGCCAAAATAGGAATGTAAGTTTAACAATGATTGGAAAACTCGCCGATGCAAATCACATCATAAAAAATGTGATTCAAGACATGTGGAAGAATTATAGTGTGAAGCTCGGATACACCAAAGCCTGGGGATTTTTATAGCGTGCTAAATACATAGATTATGGAACTTTAGAAAACTCATACAGATAGCTATTGTCATACCTCCATATGTTAAAACGTGTAATGTCGGGGACGGTGATCAGTATACGTATGCGAGATTAGCAGTTTCTGAGCTCATTCTATGCACTTGGTCCTTCGATTGAGGGTTTCAAGTATATGAAGCTTGTAATTGTCATAGATGCAACACACTTGAAAGGTGTGTGTCAGGGAAAAATTTATGCAGCTGTCTGTGCAGTTGGAAATGGATAAACTTTTCCCCTTGCTTTTGGGTTTGGCGAGGAGGGCAACGATTTATGGGAGTGGTTCCTGAGAAGATTCAGGACTGCATATGGATTGCAGGATAATTTGGTTATTGTATCTGATCGGCACAGAGGTATACTACGTGCAGTGAGAACAGTATATCCCGAGGTTCCACATGTCTTTTGCTATCAACATCTGAAAGAAACTTAAAAATAAAGTGCAAAAATCCTCAAGTTGCACTCCGTTTTAAAAATGCGACATATACCTATGACAAGCAGACATGTGACCTCTATTTTCGAGACATTAAAGAGATGCACTCTGGGGTTCATTGTTGGTTGGATGTCGAGGTAGGACGCCCAGGTTGGTCATGGGCATATTGTCCAAACAATCGCTACAACCAAATGACGAGTAATATCGTGGAGTCCTTCAACCACGTGATCAAGAAAGTTTGGAAATTGCCCCTTACATCTGCACATAAGTGTTTTAGCAGTTTGTGTCAAGCTTGGTTCAACAAACGTAGGGAAGTAGCAGTTACGATGTCAGATATTATCACCTAGCGAGCGGTGGAAAGAATTGAGGAAGAAGCTGTGAAAGTCGACCTTGAAAGGCTACGGATTACATCCATTCAGGATAGAGAGGAATATGTAGTAGGAAATCCACCAAAGGAACCAAATGTTTTGGTGGATATCCTCCAGAAGACTTGTGAATGTCTGAGATGGGAATTGGAAGAGATACCTTGCAAACATGCCATTGCTGTTGCTAGGTAAATTTTTTGTCTATTTCCTGACTTAGCTGCTAAATTTAGAAGGTTCATTTGAGACATTAGTTGCCCATTCAAGAGAAAAGGGTCCATTATAAAAACGAGAATCGAGATTTGAGACAAGAGAATCCAGATTCGAGACCCTAGAGTTGTCCATTCGAGAATGGAGACCAAGTGTGGTCCATTCGAGATCCATGCCCTCCATTCGAGACCCATCCCTTCCATTCGAGATCCAAGAGAGTCCATTCGAGATTGGTGACCAAGTGTGGTCCATTAAAGATAAAATTCTTCCATTCGAGATCCATCTCATCCATTCGAGACTTAATTATTTTCCATTCGAGATTGGAGACCAAGTGTGGTCCATTTGAGATCTATGCCCTCCATTCGAGACCCATTAATTCCATTCGAGATCCAAGTATAGTCCATTCGAGAATGGAGACCAAGTGTTGTAAATTCGAGACACAATTCTTCCATTCGAGATCCATATCATCCATTCGATATTGAAGTGTTTTCCAATCGAGATTCGAGACAAAGTGTGGTCCATTAGAGACCCAATTTTTTGATTTTTTTAGATATTTCCACAACTCATTTACCTTAATTCTTTTTATAGGGAAACCAGGACTCATTATTACACTCTATGTCGTGGTCATTCATTTGAGACGGAAAAGCTAAGGATAGCATATGCACCTTCGATACAGTCTGTGCCCTCGTGTTCATCTTTGAATTCAATTGCAGGTATAAATGATGTTTTCGTCAATCTTCCTACTGGCAGAAGGTCTGTTGGAAGACCACAAAAGGCTCGTTTTATCTTTCGGAACGAACAATACCGATGAAAGAAAACGTGCTTCGTATGTAAGAGAAAAGGACATAATCATGCCACCTATCCAAATGCTCACAACACGTAAGCCCAACATGCTGAACATCTCGAAGAAAATGATCCAACAGTGGCTGACTTAAATGATAAAGTGTCCATATCTAATCCGAATTCCACACAACAATCTTTCGAGACAAATTTTGTTAACGTTTATGTCAATTTCTCTCTGGAGGGTGTGGATTTTTATCCTGGTAATATCAATGTTGACACGATTCATGACATGTAAATGTTATTATTTTAAAAAATCTGGATTTGTCATTTAATTGAAATTGCATTTTTGTCATTGAATCAAGGCCACAATCGTGTCTACCTTGTATACAGATTGATATATATATTTACCTAATACTTTAGGGACTAAAATGAAAAAAAGGCATATTTTGAGGCCTAATTTGGTCCCCAAGTACTTTAGGGACCAAAATGTTAAAAAAAGGGTATAATTTGGTCCCTAAATTACTTAGGGACCAAAATGCAAAAAAAGGGTATAGTTTGAGTCCTAATTTGGTAAAAAGAATACTTTAGGGACCAAAACGTAAAAAAAAGGTATAGTTTGAGGCCTAATTTGATCCCTAAGTACTTTAGGGACCAAAATGCAAAAAAAAGGTGTAGAGTTTGAGTCCTAATTTGGAAAAAAAATGCTTTAGGGACCAAATTGCAAAAAAGGGTATAGTTTGAGTCCTAATTTGGTAAAAAATATATTTCAGGGACCAAAATGTAGAAAAAGGTATAGTTTGATGTCTAATTTGGTCCCCAAGTACTTTAGGGATCAAAATGCAAAAAAAGGTATAGTTTGAGTCCTAATTTGGTTTAAAAAAAACTTTATGGATCAAAATGCAAAAAAATGGTATAGTTTGAGGTCTAATTTGGTCCCTAAGTACTTTAGGAACCAAAATGCAAAAAAAGAGTATAGTTTGAGTCCTAACTTGACCAAAAAAATACTTGAGGGACCAAAATGCAAAAAGGGTATAGTTATAAACATATTATAGTTATAACATTGATATAATGTACATTTATCATTAGTGTATTAATTACAAAAAACAAAAAAAAAAAACTACGATTGTTATGAGAAATAATTTACAATAAAACTGAAAAAAAAAAAGACTAGAAAGCCATCAACAAATTGCTCCCCATTAGCATGATCCATGCCATCTCATCCCGATGCGCTATAGGCTCTGTAGAAGAGAAACGGGCTTCTCCTTAACATGCCCCTTCATTAGCTGTGTCTTATAATAGTCGATGTAAGCTCCGCAGCTAGCAGTGTCTGGCTGAGCAGGTATGGAGTGCTGTGATGTGTCGGGGGGTCAACAAAACCACCAATGAATGATCCATGCCATCTCATCCCGATGCGCTATAGGCTCTGTAGAAGACAAACGGGGCTTCTCCTTAACATGCCCCTTCATTAGCTGTGTCTTATAATAGTCGATGTAAGCTCCGCAGCTAGTAGTGTCTGGCTGAGCAGGTATGGAGGGCTGTGATGCGTCGGGGGGTCAACAAAACCACCAATGAACCTCTGTGGATGGGGCCATCCCGTCCTCTCATAAAAATCGGCCTGCAGCAGTAATCATGGCAACATCGAACAGACCGGCGCCATCAAGTCCAATCGAGAGCCCTTTGCCACGGCTGATGGTTTCGGATCATACAATGTGATTCGAGACCTCTCCAGTGAGATTCGGAGTCACACCCAGTGCGAGTCTAGGCAACAAGGCATCAATACTTATATACATAAAAAAAATATTAAATCATTTACTATTAAATGGATCATAATTTAAAGCAAGAGTTTTGCAGAAAATGAAGTGAAATACCTCATCTACCTCTCGCCATGCTACCTCTCTCAGGTCCGAGTCTCCCCCGACCTAATCAGTGACAAAGGCATCGAACTCGTATATCCCCGACTCCACTTGAGATGCCTTGGTCTGCTCCCACGCACCTTGAAGAATGCTCTGTAATTTGAGTTAGTTAAAACATGATGTTGTAACTAGTATAAATGAGATAGAGGTGAATGCAAAATTTAACTACGTATGTAGAAGTATGCCCGGGTGAATGTGAAGCAGGCTCCACAGGGATAAAGTGATCGGGCATCCCTCGTCAGTCTCCGCAACCCCATCATGAAATGGTCAATATGATCGTCCTTGATGTGAAATGACATGGATCTGACGTTCTTCAGGTCATCCTCGACAAATGAGCCGAACCGCCCAGTCGTGTTCCTATGATAAAATTAAGTTAGACTATGAAACAGGAAAATTATAAAATGCAAATTAATCAAAAAAAGAAAATGAATTACCTCTCTGAAGCTCCGGTGCTGCAGAAGGCACGTGTTCGGTCGAGGGTGTAAGGATCCATCACGAGAGTAGGAATCTCCCTCTGCACCTCTAATACTCGAGTCGTACTCCCGCCTCTAGTCCGGGGCCTCCGGCTTCTCGTTCTTGACCTCCCTCCTCTTGTCCTGGACCTCTTCTGTGGTCGGGATGGCTCGATATGATGGGTTGGGTCGGTGTAAGATGATCGTACAACTGCGGCTGTGACTTTCGGTCAGCGTGTACGATCAAACCCTTAATAAAATATACAAAACAATTATTAAAAATGATTAATAGTACTTTAAAAGAATAAATCGGCTAATAATTACTATAAAATTCTTTAATAATAAAATGAACATGCAACATAAACTAAAATTCTCAAATTTATAATCCAAAATTTACCTGGATAGTCTCAACTGGGACTATAGGAACCTCTGTGGCTAGAAACTCTAGAACTGGAGGGGTGTCTGGATCCTTTTCCTGACTAACAGGTGCATCGACCTATTATTTAAAAAAGAAAGGAACCATTTTAAAATTAAAAATCAGAAAAAAAACAGTAATCGAAATGAATACTAATTTATGAAGTTAAATTTACTTGCGTCGTATGATCGCGGACTACGGGAGATGCCGAGCGAGGGGTGTCCATCGGTCTGACTAAGACATCGATGAAGTTAGTAACCCCCTCGGGCATGGGCATAGCTAGCTCTTGGGAAGGGGAATCATGTGGTGGCGGAGCATCTAGACGACTGTCATCCCTCTCCAGCACATCGAGCTGACGCTCGATATGCGTGAGCAGCCTGTGTCGCCCCGAGCTGCATGAACTGTTGGAGGACGAGCTCATGCCTCTATAACCCTGGGCATGGGTACATCGGCCATCATAGGAGACTATAATTATAAAATATAATTAGAATCCATCAGTAATAGTTTCGAGAGGGGGGAGGGGGGTTATTTAAATAGGAAGAGGTACATACCTGATATCGACTCTGATCGTGTCGAGTCGGGTTGGGAGAGGTGTGTCTTCTCTCTTGATCCTCAATCGAAGGGCTCCCCGAGGCAACCTAGATCCGCGAACTCATAACCTAATCACAAGGCAAGCAAATCAACAAAGTAAATACAATCACATCGAGACCTTGTAAAATACAATGAGATACATACCATCCACCGGATCTTATCGGACCTCGTCGGACCGATCAACTGATCTCAATCAATCCTTTCCTCAGCCACATCTCTATCATGAGGTGGGATCGAAAATCAAATAAAAGTAAAGTATCAATGATTTTCATATTTAGTATTATACAAAATCAACTTAAATTCTGGAAATTGTGATTAGCCTAACTTGATTGAACAACAGAACCGGCGATCCCTGTCTGCACGCCACCCAAAACGAGCTCGGTAGATAATTGCCCCAGCATGTTGCTACAATGTGTGGGATATGGGTGAAATCAACCCAGTACGGCTGATGTTGCTCCTCCAAATCAGCCTCTATATACAAGGAGTCCGCACGTGCCTGTAATTTTAAATTTGATTTAGTTATAATAACTAATTTTTAAAATGAAAGTAAACCTTGATAAGGTATTTACTTACCTTATCAAGTAGCTCGCCCCAGTCGGCCGTCCCAAGTTGGGGACGTCGAAGGGTAAGGCACCTCGGACGTCGTGGACCTATGTGGGAGAGGCCACGTCTACTCGCATCCTGGGCTTCCCTACACAATTGAGGTTGGAGGGATGGGAAGTGCTCCTACGCCTACCATTAATTAAACATAAGATTAAATAAATTTCAATTTAGTATTTAGAAAGTCTTAAAAACACCATTGATATACGAATTTAATTAATAATATGAAAATTTACCAGCAACAGTCAAGAGTTGTCGTACAAGTGTCTCTTGAGGGCGTTCTCGGAGATGGTCTGTCTATAAGAGTGCAGCGTGTGGCTCCACTAGATCGTTCCCCATGGGAACGACTCTGCAGTTTCCAAATCATCTAACATCCTCCATACATAAAAGGGAATAACTGCAGTCGGCTCTCGGGTGAGTATCCAATGACCTATGATGATGCCGTATACCAATCTGAGGCCATCATCGATCGATCACTGGCCCACGGCCATGGCCTCCCACCTAGTCAAAACAACATTTGGAGTAGTCAGATTGATCCCAATCAATCGAGCCATGGTAGAACTTGCTGTCGGTGACCTATCAATAATTCGTCGGTCTACTACCCCGAAATATAGACCAGTAAGGAGAGCGTACTCCTGGAGGCCCAGTCGGTGTAACTGGCCTCCGATGAGGAACCACATCTCGTTGGGCCAGGCATGCTCCAAAATCTCCTCCTGTCTCAGTATATGCTGTGCAGCCCAGGCATAGCACGCTTCATGATGATGGGAAAGATCCACCATGTATCCGAAGGTGCCCATCCAAAAACACTATAGTGCCCGATGGCACCGTAGCAGGTCCACGGTATGTGTAACTTTCGAATACCTAGCATGTGAGCTAAGCGTGCTCCTGTCAGGCATAGCGGGATCGTGTTGGAGCTCAAAGGCATGCTGTGTCGGATCCATATATCTACAGCCCAATGTCATTTATTATAACATTGAAAAAATTAATTATCACTTTCAAATTAATTAAA
>JAOXNR010000637.1:0-10851 GCA_028571225.1 Parsonsia alboflavescens
TCAAAGAAATAAATATGGGAGTAAAAATATTCCACAAATTGGCATAAAATAACTAGAATTATCAATAAATAATTCATAAAAATTATATAAAACTAGTTATTTTATTGCCTCATCAATGACTTCACAAAATTTTTCTCCTTAGACTGCCCTCTTGTTGATGAAGCGTCCTAGTGCCGCCATTTTCCCTGCTAGGATCTGTAACTCCATGTGGTTTCTGGGAGGTTCCATATCCGGTAGAGCCTTGATTTAGTTTAGGTTGGCATTGTTGGCTCTCTCTGAGATCATGAAGCCTAGAAACTTTCCTATAGAGACTCTGAAGGTGGATTTCTCTAGGTTGAGTTTATGTGAGCAGTTTTCCGGGTTTGAAAAGTTTCCCAGATGTCTGTTATGAAGTCTTCTATAGTCTTCGATTTGATCACTATGTCATCCACGTAGACCTCAATGTTCCGCTCGAGCTACTTCTTGAAGACCTTGTGCATTGCTCGTTGAAATTTTGCTCCGACGTTTTTCAAACCAAAAGGCATCTTGGTGTAGCAATAGCTCCCGAGCTCTGTGATAAAAGAAGTCTTTTCCATGTCCTCGAGATCCATCGAAATCTGGTGGTACCCTTTGTTTGCGTCAAGGAAGAATAGCCACCGGTATCCGGCTATGGAGTCTACCATTTGGTCAACACTAAGGAAGTGATAGGAATCTTTCTGACAATATTTGTTAATTGTGGTGAAGTCCACACACATTCTCCATGTCCCTTCCTTCTTTAGGACCACAATCGGATTGGCTAGCCATGCCAGGTACACCACCTCTTTTAAGATTCCTACATTGAGAAGAGCTTGGACTTCTCTTGTAATGAACTTGTTGCTTCCGGGTGCAAAAGTTCTTTTTCTTTTGTTTTACTAGTCTAACGTCCAATTTGAGCTTGACCTTGTGTTCCGCAATTGTTCGGTCAACTCCCTCAAGGTCGCTGGGCTGCCAGGCGAAGACTTTCAAATTTTCTTCAAGGGTGTCCACTAGTTTCCCTTGACTTTTGGAGGTATGAGCTCTCCAATTTGGATGCCTTTCTCAAGGAATTTGGGATTGGGAAAGACTTTCTCCCCTTTTCCGGCCGCTTGAATTATGAGGTTGTCATCCTCTTTTGGGAGGTCAATGCATTCCTCTTGCTTGGTCTCAAGAGAGCTTTCCTTGTTGTCTTCCTCGTGGTAACATTCAACAGCCATTTGTCTATCCCCTTCAGGTGTAATCCAAGTGTTACCGACTTGGATCCACATGTTGTAATTAAGCAATCTCTGCTTTTAGGTCCATGATCCCCCTTTAGCCAAGTATGGCGTTGTAGGTTCCTGGGGCATCCACAACCATCCAATCCATTGTTTCAGTGACATCTCCATTGTCTGCTGTGACTGTAGTGGGAACTCATAGGATTCCATCTGCCATTGAAGCTGGTCAGAGCTGTGTCTGATTTTAACAACGAGATCTAGTCAATTTCCATTTGATCGAAGGCCTTGCGGTATAAGACGTTGACAGCACTCAAAGTGTCAACTAGGATTTTCCTCACTAGGAAGTTACCCACTTGGAGCGACACTATTAGGGGTTCTAAATGTCCCCTTTAAGCTCACTTTGACCTTCTCACAATGGTGTTTATCTCACCAACCAAGGGTCTTTGGTTGTGTGGGACTACTGGTGGTGGATTTGCAGGTTTTGCGTTCTTTGCCAAAAATTCCTGTAGGTGGCCCTCCTTTATCAGTCTCTCAATCTCACGTTTGAAATCAAAGCTATCCTCTATGAGATGGCCATGATCTTTATGGTAGTGGCAGAACTTTGCTGGATCTCTCTTGGCCATGGGACTCTTGAAAGGCTTGGTAGGCTTGAGAAGGCCTCTCTTCTCCATGACCATCATGACCTCGACCCGTGATGTCTTGAGTGGAGTGACCACAAGGTCGGGGATGACCTTCCTTCTTTTGCCAGAGGTTCCCCCCTAGGTGTGAAGCTCTTTCCTATCTCGCTTTTGTTTTTGGGGACTCCTCGGATGTCCTCTGTTGTCTCTATCTACGCTGAGGTGAAGACTGGGATCTTCTTCTGGACCACAGTTTCCTCAACCTTGATTAGTTTTTCCAGGAGCGACTGCAATTCCTTGATTGTTTTTACTGGCTCCTCAGCAAATCTTGCTTGAATGCAGTGATATAGATGGCTTCGTTTTTCTACTCAATCTCTACTGTTTCGTTGTAGAAACAACTGTAATAGCTCTAGGTGCTCTCACCGACCTTCTGCTTGATGAGGAAAAGGTAGTTGATATCCTTTTCGCACCTCGTGCTGCTTTGGTAGTTTTTCAGAAATAGCTCTTTCAACTATGTCTAGCTTGAGATGCTTGCCTCAGGAATTCCCTTGACACGGTCGGGATGCTTAAACATCTCCTTGTAGGAGACATACTCCCCATTGTGTTGTTGAGGTTCTCTAGTTCCCTCATATTTTTTTTCTCCAATTGTGGAGCTTTGAAGCCTGAGGACATCCTGGCTATTCGAATGTTGTGGACAAACGGCAAAGGCTCGGTAATGTCCATAGTGCTTTGTTGCTCCTAATTGGCTAAAGGATGTACTCTAATCAATGGGTTGGGGGCCACCCCTTGAACGTTTTGCCTGTCATTTCAATCAGGCTACGATGAGGAGACATCCTTGCCCTAAGAGGAGTTCGCATCGAGCTCTCCTGCTCTTTAGGTCTTACCCTCCACCGTTCCTGAGGGTTTCTCTGAGGTCGGTCACAGGCGGGGTTCTCACTCCTTGTGACCTTTGTTCTGGTTGACCTACGTCATTGCGCACGGGGTTGGTCCTTACCTCTGAATGTTGAGGGCTATCTGGCTGAGTGTGCACTGTTTGGCTCCTAGGCAGCTGCGTATCCCTTTTGGAAGGCTCCGAAGTACTCCCAGTGGAAACGTAATCTCTCTTGGTAGAGATCGGTTCTAGGGCCGCCACCATTCTTTCCATTAGATTTGTAGGCATGGACACTCGGGTTCCTCCAGATCTTTGTGACCTGGGTGGCCTAGAATTGACGGCATTCACAGTGAGGTCTGGGTGTCTCTGGTGCGATACTTCTTGTACCGGCCTTTGGTTGGCCGGGGCACTCCGGGATGGGCCAGACTGTGCCTGCGATTGCAGGCCCTGTTGTGTGTTGGGCTCTGGATTGCCGTCATTAACGGCCTGCACCAGTGGTGGTATTTCAGGCACTATCTCTCCAGTGCATAATTGTGTTCTGGCTGGTGGCCTACCACGGCATGGCGGTTGAACACGCTAAGGCTGTGACCAAGTCGTCAAGATTCTTTTATTTTCTATGTATGGGAAAAAGGCTAGGCTTTTTTTGTTCCAGTTCAACACAGACAGAGCCAGAAATGATAGGGTCCAAAGGATGTTGGACTGGGTCATTCCACATATCCTGATGGAGCTCCACGATCGGCAGCTTGAGAAGATGAGAAAAATAGGTCAAAGGAGTGGGCTGTCACCCAGGGAAGAGCTTCGATGCCTAAGTTAGTATTCTTTGAGAGTTTTCCAGTAAAGGTAGAAAGCAGGAAGACTCAGTTCTCTATGGTCTTACCTAGTTGTTCGTAGACTAATTGTGTGTTTTTGTTTAAGTAGAGAAAGAGTCCATTACCTCCTAGAATTAGGCTCCTTATTACGTAACAGTAAGCAGTTTAGGATACTTGTGGGATTCAATTGAATCCCGCCAATCGCTCCTAAGATCATGGAATTTCCCTGGAAAGAGAGATCATGCCATTTACGTCTCTATGAGAGCTACAAGCTCACTAACCGACCTTCAGACCAACTTCGTGACCTCCTCGTGGATGTTGAAGATCTCGAACATCTCTTTTGGTGAGGTCGCACTGAGTGATTGTTTTTCTCCTTAGAATGGCTAGGGGTCCCACATCGATGGTTGTGGCATGTAAGATTTATGATTCAAATTGGAATTTGCTAGGTCGAAGTCGGGGTCTGGCAAGACCTCAACTAGGTTCATTTAGGAGGTCGATGACCTCCAGGTCAGTGACTTGGGAGGTCAGTGGTGACTGGCTACTTGCCCATGTATCCTCATTGACTCTGTGAGTCTGACTTTCAAGTATTGAAGGCATGGGATCCTCTGGCCCATTTGGGTTGACTTCTATTCGGGTTCTGTCTGTTTGAGTTGACTAGTCTGGTTTGTGCCCGTTTCACCCATCAATGACATTGATGAAATGGTAAAGTAGTTTTAACTCTAATTGAAAGGTCATGGATTTGTGTCATGTTAGTGACTAATATCACTAGATAAAGGTTTATCTTTTATACATTTCTTTGGTTTAGTTAGGTCAAAAAAGCTTTAATATTCAACTTAAAATAAAAAAATTATTTCTTCCTATGGATCCATGGTCCTATTATAAAGAAATGATCATGGGAAGCATATTGGACTTTTAAAATTCAATTGCTTCAATACTGTTGCTCTTTCTTATATTTTTCAAATATTTGATGGGGTCGAAAATGGATTCCAAGTCACCCCATAGATCCTGATGGAACTCCACGTCATTAGCCTGAGAAAATGAGAAAAACGATCATTGGAAGGGGTTGTCGCCCAAAGAAGTTGGTTGGTCGAGAGCTGTCAGCTAGCTCATTATGTTTCGTCGTCAAGCAGAGTTGTGCACACTTGGTAGCAGCACGGAAGGTACATGAGCAAGGTTGGGGCTCACGAGGTTGTAGGCTATGGTCTGGTGAGGCTTCTGTTATGCTCATCTGGAGGTCGGTGACCTCTAGGTCCGTGATTTGGAAGGTCGATAGTAGGCGGTCCTTGCATACTTGTACCTTGGGACTCGCCAATCTGACCTTCTTGTATTAAGAATTACCATCTCCAAGGCGCGAGTCTGACCTTCAGATATTAAAGATTGCCATCTTGAGGTCGAGGGCCTGACCCTTAGGTATTTAGAGTTGCCCTCTCCACGTCATGGGTCTGACTTTGAGGTATTCAGAGTTACCATCTTTAAGCCATGGGGCTATCCTTCGGGCATTATGAGCTGCCATCTATAAGATGCGACCCTTGAAAAATCAAACTATTTTCTTGCAACTGCTCGTAAGATGGACCTTTAGGTATTGAGATTTACCATCTTGAAGTTGCGGCCCTTTGAAAAGTTGTGCTATTTTCTCACAATAAGAATTTTTGGAGAGAAGATGCGTTCTCTTTGTTTTGGGAAATTGTTGGGGGTTCTGGACAGGAAAGTTGCCCTGCTTTACTTTTTGTAGTATCCGACCCTTTTCAGAATTAAAGAAACAGACCGCTTTTATTTTTGGAGAAACTGAAGCTTTGGGTTTTAAATCAATGACCCACTCCAGATTTGAGGAGATTAACCCGTTCCAGATTGTCAAATTGAAGACAAAGAGTTCTTTATTTCTGGAACAATCGCGCCACTTGCCCTAGGCGAAATGAAATGCTTCTGGTTCATCAGTTTCTACGCAGAATTTCAACAGGCTTTTGAAGTTGATTATATCAGAAGTTCTTCAAAACCTCTGAAACTTTTTGCAACTTCTTTGCCGTGCTTCAGCTTATTCTGAGCATTCTCTTGTCACAAGCTTTTCGACTAAAAAATGGGATTTTATATGATCCCCTACACCCCATGCCCAATCTAACCTATGACTTAATTGAACTTGGGGTCAGTTCTCAAGCTTCTTCTTTGGGCCAACATCGCATGGATCGAAATGCAACTAGACATGGATGAAGGCGATGTCATTGCTGCCACGTTGGCTCAACGTATTTTCAGTAAACGTGCTGAAAGCATATTTCTGAAATTGAAATTAACCTCGAATCCACAGAGAAACGAGATCCAAATCCCAGTTTTAAAAATCGTTTCCACACAAATGAGAATTGAAACATACCTTTCTTGTCTGAAAGTGCAGATCTGTCTAATAAGACAAGATCTCCTAGATTTAAAGTCTTCTAATCTATTCCCTAGGAACAGTCTGGGTGAACAGACGCGAATAGGAAGAGAGGAATCTTATCTTGTTGAGAGGCAGTTGTGAGAAAGATAAATCACGTCTGTTCTGAAAAGAAGGGTTCTGAATTTGTTAAACCTAATTCTTGGAAATAATAGGATATAAATAATCCTAAAATAACCTAATTCGAGGAAGATTGTGACGGCTCAAAAGTCAGGATTGGAGCGGATATGAGTTACGAAGGAAGGCCGGTGGCATTCTTTGGGGAGAAGTTAGGTGGTGCGAAATTGAATTATTTGGTTTATGACATTGAGTTTTACGCCATTGTTCGAGCACTTCAACATTGGCGACATTACCTCATTCAGCAGGAGTTCGTATTGTATTCAGAGCATCAGGCGTTGAAGTTCCTTCAAGGACAGCATAAGCTTCATGACCGTCATGCCAAGTGGATCACCATGTTGCAGGAATTCACTTTTACCCTTAAGCACAAATGAAAATTGTCACTTTAGGCTTTGAGAGTCTGCCGGAGGACTTGCGGAGTGATACTGATTTTGGACAGGTGATGCGAGATGCTAAGCAGCAACTCCGAAGTGATTTCATACTACATCAGGGATATCTTTTCCTAGGTAACTCTTTGTGTATTCCAGATACTCCTCTGCGATTAGTGATTGTCTAAAAATTGCATGCTCAAGGGCATTTTGGGAAAGATAAGACGGCTGGTTTAGTGAAGGAGCATTTTTATTAGCCTGGGATTGATAAATACGTTCAGGATTATGTGAGAAGATGCCGAATCTATCAAGTATCTAAAGGCAGCAGCAGTAATTAGGCTTCATACACCCCATTGCCAATTCCGGATGAGCCTTGGACGGATGTGTCCATGGATTTTGTTCTCGGAATGCCAAGAACGCAGAAGGGATTTGATAGTATTTTCATTGTGGTGGACCGATTCAGTAAGTTGGCCGTTTTTATAGCTTGAAAGACGACCAAGGATGCTAGCAGAATAGCGGAGCTATACTTTATTGAGGTGGTTCTGCGATTTGGCCTTCCTACGACTATTTTGTCTGATAGGGATACCAAATTCATAAGTCATTTTTGGCGAGAACTTTGGAAGCGATTGGGGACGACTTAAAAATTCAATAGTCCATATCATCCTTAGACAGATGGGCAAACTGAAATGGTGAACAGATCGTTGGGCAAATTGCTTCGAGCTCAAATCAGGACTGTCGGCACTTGTGATTTTCTCCTTCCAAGATTGAATTTGAATTTAATTGTTCAATTAATAGGTCCACTCAATACTCTCCTTTTCAGATTGTGTATGGTAGGAATCCCAGGAGTCCGATTGATCTAGCACTTCCGGATGATGGAACTGTGTCTAAGAATGTGGAGGAGCGCATTGTGGATTTGCAGGCCATCCACGCTGCGGTGAAGTCCAACTTGGAGCAAAATTACACATGTTAGAAAGAAGTGGTAGACCAAGCTCGACGGGATGTTCAATTCGAGGTGGGAGATCTTGTGTGGCTGACATTGACCGAGGAACGTTTTCATGGGGACAATTCGAGTTTGAGGACAAACTCTTCTAAAGAGGGGGAGCCTGACGCAGAGCTGGCCCACGAAGATATTAACAAGGGCCCACGTAGGTCCAAGTGGCTACAGGAGAAGTTTCAGGGCAATTGGAGTTGATCGGAAAAGTTTTTGGGGTCGAATGGAAAAAATTGAAAAATTGTGGGTGTGTCAGAATGGGTTCAAATTTGTCGGGTTGACCAGAGACGGTCCAGTGAGCAAGACTCATAAAAATGACCAAGGCCATTTTTTGGCCATTCGAGGCCATCTTGATGGACTGTTGGGCCTTTTTCTAGTTTTCTGTAATTTTTAGAAACTTTTGGGGTCTTTTCATAATTTTTCCGACTTTCGGTTGAGGGTTTATTTATTGTCGTTTTCGTTTGATTGTTGGCAGACAATGATGTTTTGAAACTTTTGAGCTTTTTCGTTCAATAAAATTTCAATTATCATAGTGTCTCAAGAATATTGTCATTTTATTCTTGAATCACCCTTTACTGTAATAAGACTTTCGAGTGAAGTTGATTACAGTTGAGGTTCTAATTTTCCCACCATAATTTCCGTTTTGCATCAATTGGTATCAGAGACAAGATCTACAATGTCAGGATTTGATCCAACCATAGTCGCAATTTTGGAAAAATTGCACAGCAACCGAGCAGAACGCAAACGGGAGATGCAGCGACTTATAGAGCATCAGGATCGACAGGATCAGTGACAGGACCAGCAGATGCAAATTCTTCATCAGATGCTTCATCGGATGATAGTCCCGAATCCACCAGCAGAGCAGAACGTTGAACAACCCGCTAGAGGGCTAGATGTACACGGCAGCAGAGGCATAGGGAGAGGCGGTCATGGGAATCCAGGGGCGGCTGCTAGGGTCGATCACATGCCGCGATGGGATTCAGGAATTAAACTTGAGATTCAGCAGTTTACTGGGAGTATGGCGCCGGAAAATTTTTTGGATTGGTTAAGCACCATGGATGAATTGTTCTCGTTGAGAGAAGTCCCTGGGGAAAGGAAGGTAGGGCTGGTCGCGATTAGATTCAAAGACAGAGCCGCAGCATGGTGGCAGTCTTTTCGGTATCAGTGATATTTGGATGGGATGCCTGTTTTGGACGATTGGAACGAATTGAAGAGAGAGATGCGGCAGGAGTTTTTACCATTCAATTATCGTCAGATCTTGTTTCAAAATTTACAAAGTCTGACACAAGGGACGAAAAGTGTAGAAGAATATACGTTGGAATTTTACCGGCTGGTAGCACAAAATCAGCTCCGTGAGACACAGGAGCAACTTCTAGCCCGCTATTTACATGGCCTCCGACCAGCCATCCAGGATGCCCTGCAAGTGCATTCTTTCAGTAACGTTACAGATGTACAAACAAAGGCGAGAGTGGTGGAAGAGAGCTTGACGCAAGCTAGCAGCAGGGGAGTAACATTCAGTAGAGGATACACTACTCTTCCACGGAATCCGACGGCAAACAACCCACCGTCATCTTCTTCGTCAAAGGTTTTCAATCCACGTACTCAACAGGGACGAAGCTCAGGGCAATTGAGCCAGGGAACGGGGCAGTCAAGCTATGGACCAGGGCCGCAGCAGACGCGTTCACCGGTTAACAAAGCAAACATCATCTACCACCGGTGCCAACAGAAGGGTCATTATGCTTATGAATGTTCCCCGCTAAAGTCACAATTGTTGATCTAGGAAGGAATCACAGATGAGTATGTCGGAGAGTTCGAAGATGCTGAGATGGCAGAGGGGGAAGAGTACGTCATGGCACCAGAGGATGTAGGAGGAGAGAGCTTGGTTTTACGTCGAATTTGTTTAGCTCCACGGGCTGATGAGGATTGGCGACGTCAGAATATTTTCAGTATTCGTTGTACCAATGGAGGGAAAATCTGCAAAGTAATCATAGACACGGGAAGTTGTGAAAATGTAATTTCACAGGAAGCTGTTCAGAAACTAAATTTGAAGACGGAGCCACATACTGAGCCCTACAAACTCGGATGGTTGAACAAAGAAACAGAAGTGCGGGTAGATCAGAGATGCAAGGTAGAATTCTCGATTGGGCCGCAATATACTTGTGTGATTTATTGTGATGTGGTGCCTATGGATGCTGCACACCTACTACTAGGGTGACCATGGCAGTATGACAACAAGGTGGTATATGACGGATTTACCCACTGCTATACCATTAATAGAGGAGGCAAGAAGGTGGTATTGCAACCAATGCGGGATTCTTTTGCAGAAGGAATGAAGGCTATTATTTGTGTTCCCCGCAAGGAGTTTGAGGCAGAGGTTGGTGAAGTTGACGTTTGTTTTGCATTGGTTTCAACCACGGTGGCAGGATTAGCAGAGTAGAAAGAAGAGGTGAAAATTTCGAAAAAGGTGAAAGAAGTCTTGATGGAGTTCGATGATTTACTACCAGAGGAGTTGCGACCAGGATTACCCCCAATGTGAGATATTCAGCACCAGAATGATTTGGTTCCTGGAGCTGTCCTACCAAACAAGGCGCATTACCGCTTATCTCCATAATAGCATGAAGAATTGAGGCGCCAAGTGAATGAGTTGCTTGATAAGGGGTACATCCGGGAGAGTGTCAGTCCTTGCGCCGTACCAGCTTTGTTGGTGCCAAAGAAGGATGGAAGTTGGAGGATGTGTGTAGACAGCCGTGTAATAAATCGAATCCCCATCAAGTATCGTTTTTCGATTCCAAGACTTGATGACATGTTGGATCAACTTAGTGGGGCGACGGTGTTTTCAAAAATTGACTTGAAGGGCGGATATCATCAGATAAGGATCAAGTCGGGAGACGAATGGAAGACAGCTTTCAAAACGGCAGACGGATTATTTGAGTGGATGGTGATGCCATTTGGAATCTCCAATGCACAAGGGTCATGAATCAGGTACTTCGGCCTTTCTTGAATTGCTTTGCTATAGTTTATTTTGATGATATACTGGTGTATAGTTGGACAGATGAGGATCATATACAGCATTCACGATTGATTCTAACAACTCTAAGGGAGCATAGTTTATTTGTAAATCACAAGAAGTGTGAGTGGATGACAGATAGCCTTGTATTTCTGGATTTTATGGTTTCGGCCAAGGGGATATTTCCTGAGGAATCGAAGATTCAAGCTGTAAGAGAATGGCCTCAACCACGAAGTGTCACAGACGTCAGATCATTTCACGGCTTGGCTAGTTTTTACAGGCAATTCATCAAGAATTTCAGTGTTATTATGGCCCCATTAACAGACCTCTAAAACGCCAAGGAGTTCATGTGGACTGAGGAGGGTCAGTGAGCATTTGAGGAGATCAAAGACAAGTTAACTAGTGCACCTGTCTTAGCTTTGCCAGATTTCGGGAAGATTT
>JAOXNR010000638.1:0-10851 GCA_028571225.1 Parsonsia alboflavescens
GTTTCATGGCTTGCCGCACGTTACCTAGCCATGCTCGGTGACTCGGACATAATGGTGCACCAAAGTGGCGCAAAGGCTCAAAACGGTCATGTGTGACTCGTATGGGCTCATTATGCCCAGGGTACAACATAGGGTGCAATGGTCATTTTCTCACTTGTGGGGCCAATAATGCCCGAAATGAATCATAGGGGCAAAACGGTTATTAGTAACTTGTGCTCCAAGCTTCGTGACTTGCCACAATATTACCTAGCCATGCTCGGTGAGTCGGACATAATGGTGCACTGAAGCGCCGGATCGGGGTAAAAAGGTCATTAGCGACTCGTATGGGCTTATTAAGCACCGGGGTACAACCTAGGAGCATAATGGTCATTTTCTCCCTCGTGTGGCCATGTAATGCCCAAAATGAATCATAGGAGCAAAACGGACATTATTGACATGTGCTCCAAGTTTCGTGGCTTGTCGCACCATTACCTTGCCATGCTCGATGACTCAGACATAATGGTGCACCGAAGTCATGCATATGGGTAAAACGATCATTTGCGACACGTATGGGTTTGTTAAGCTCCAGGGGCCAACTAAAGGGCAAAAATGGTCATTTTCTCACTCGTGCAGCCATATAATGCCAGAATTGTAGCGTCGGCGCAAAACAATCATTTGTGACTTGTGCCCCAAGTTTCATGGCGTCCCGCACCATTACTTAGCCATGCTCAGGGACTCAGACATAATGGAGCACCAAAGTGACGCATCGGGGAAAAACGGTCATTTGTGACACGTATGAGCTTATTAAGCCCAGGGGTACAACTTGTGTGAAAAATGGTCATTTTCTGAATCGTGCGCCATATAATGCCCGAAATGAATCATAAGGGCAATACGGTCATTTGTGCCTTGTGCCGCAAGTTTCGTGGCTTGCCGCACCATTACCTAGCCATGCTCGATCACTTGGACAAAATGGTGCACCGAAGTGCCGGTCATTTGTGATTCGTATGGGCTCATTAGGCCCCGGGGTAAAATTGTCATTTTCTCACTTTAGGAGATAACAGTGCCCAAAATAAATTACACGGGCAAAATGGTAATTAGTTACTCGTGTTCCATGTTTCGTGGCTTGGCACACCATTACCTATCCAGGCCCGGTAACTCGAACATAATGGTGCGGCGAAGTGCCAGAGAGGGGTAAAATGGTCATTTGTGACTCGTATGGGCTTATAAACCACCGGGTACAACTTACGAGCATAATGGTTATTTTCTCCCTCGTGCAGGCATGTAATGCCTGAAATGAATCATAGGAGCAAAATGGTCTTCCGTGACTTATGTGTCAAGTTTCGTAGCTGGCCACATTATTACCTTGCCATGCTCGATGACTTGGACATAATGGTGCACCGAAGTGCAGCATAGGGGCAAAACGGTCATTTATGAATCTTACGGGGTTATTAAGCCCCGGATACATCTTTGCGATAAAACGGTCATTTTCCCACTTGTGGGGCGACGTAATGAGCGAAATGAATCATAGGGGTAAAATTGTCATTAGTGACTTGTGCTCCAAGTTTCATGGCCTACGGCACCATTACCTTGCCATGCGGGGGGACTCAAACATAATGGTGCACCGAAGTGATGCATGGGGGCAAAATGATCATTTGTGACATGTATGGGCTTATTAGGCCCTAGGGTACAGCTGAAGGGTGAAATAGTCATTTTCTCACTCGTGCAGCCATATATTGCATAAAATGAATCCTAGGGCGAAAATGGTCGTTTGTGACTTGTGCCCCAAGTTTTGTGACTTTCCACACATTACCTAGGCATGCTCGGTGACTCGAAAATAATGGTGCAGTGAAGTGTCCCAATGGGCAAAACGGTCATTTGTAACTCGTATGGGCTCATTAGGCCCTGGGGTACAACATTGGGCACAATGGTCATTTTCTCTCTTGTAGGGCCAATAATGCCCGAAATGAATCTTAGGGGCAAAACGGTCATTAGTGACCTGTGCTCCAAGTTTCGTGGCTTGCCGCACCTTTACCTAGCCCAGCTCGGTGGCTTGGACATATTGGTGCTCCGAAGTGCCTGTCATTTGTGACACGTTTGAGCTTATTTAGTCCCGGGGTACAACTTAAGGGCAAAATTGTTTTTTTCTCACTCGTGCGGCCATAAAATGCCTAAACTGAATCATAGGGGCAAAACGGCCATATTTGTGACTTGCCACACCATTACCTAGCTATGTACGATGACTCGGACAAAATGGTGCACCAAAGTGCCGGGCATTTGTAACTCTTATGGGCTCATTAGGCCCAACTTAGGGGCAAAATTGTCATTTTCTCACTCGTGGGGCTAACAATGGTCGAAATAAATCATAGGGGCAAAATGGTAATTAGTCACTTGTGCTCCAAGTTTCGTGGCTTGCCACACCATTACCTAGCCATGCCCGGTGACACTGACATAATGGTGCACCTAAGTGCCGGATAGGGGTAAAAAGGTCATTTGTGACTCGTATGGGCTTATTAAACACCGGGATACAACTTAGGGGCATAATGGTCATTTTCTCCCTTGTGCGGCTGTGATGCCCAAAATGAAACATAGGTGCAAAACAGTCATTAGTGACTTGTTCACCAAGTTTCGTGGCTAGCCGCACTATTACCTTGCAATGCACGACGACTTGGACATAATGGTGCATCGGAGTGCAGCATACGGTCATTTGTGAATTGTATGGGGTTATTAAGCCCCAAGTACAACTTAGCAGTAAAATGGTCATTTTCTCACTTGTGCGGCCATGAAATAAGCAAAATGAATCATAGGTGCAAAATGGTCATTAGTGACTTGTGCTCCAAGTTTCGTTGCCTACAGCACCATTACCTAACCATGCTCGGGGACTCGGGCATATTGGTGCTCCGAAGTGATGCATGGGGGCAAAACGATCATTTGTGACACGTATGGACTTATTAAGCCCCGGGATACAACTGAAGGGGAAAATGATCATTTTCTCACTCGTGCGGCCATATATTGCCCGAAATGAATCATAGGGGCAAAACGGTCATTTGTGACTTGTGCCCCAAGTTTCCTGGCTTGCGACACAGTACCTAGCCATGCTTGGTGACTCGAACATAATGGTGCACCGAAGTGCCGCAAAGGAGCAAAACGGTCATTTGGGACTCGTATGGGCTCATTAGGCCTTGGGGTACAACATATGGCAACATGGTCTTTCTGTCACTTGTGGGGAAAATAATGCCCGAAATGAATCATAATGGCAAAACGGTCATTAGTGACTCGTGCTCCAAGTTTTGTGGCTTGCCGCACCATTACTTAGCCATGCTCGGTGACTCGTACATAATCGAGAACTGAAGTACCACACAGGGACAAACTGCAATTTGTGACTCGTATGGGATTATTAAACACCGGGGCTGACAACTTAAGGGCATAACAGTCATTTTCTCACTCGTGGGGCCAATAATTCCCAAATTGAATCATAGGGGTAAATCAGTCATTAGTGACTTGTGCTCTAAGTTTTTTTGCTTGCCGCACCATTACCAAGCCGACATAATGGTGCTTCGAAGTGCTGGTCATTTGTGACTCGTATGGGCTCATCAGGCCCTCAGGTACAACTTTGGGGAAAAATTGTCATTTTCTCACACATGGGGCTAATAATGCTCGAAATAATGGACATTTTCTCCTTATGCGGCCATGTATTGACCGAAATGAATCATCGGAGCAAAACGGACATTAGTGACTTATGATCCAAGTTTCATGGCTTACCGCACCATTGCCTAGCCATGCTCGTTAACTCGGACATAATGGTGCGCCAAAGTGTCGGGCTTATTAAGCACCAGGGTACAACTTAGGGGCATAATGGACATTTTCTCCTAATGCGGCCATGTAATGCCCGAAATGAATCATAGTAGCAAATCGGACATTAGTGACTTGTGCGCCAAGTTTGTGGCTTGGCGCACCATTACCTTGCCACGCTTAGAGACTCGGACATAATGGTGCACTGTAGTGACACATATGGGCAAAACGGTCATTTGTGACACGTATGGGTTTATTAAACCCCGGGGCACAACTGAAGGGCAAAATGGTCACTTTCTCACTCGTTCCGCCATATAATGCCCGAAATGAATCATTGGGGGAAAACGGTCATTTGGGACTTGTGCCCCAAGTTTCGTGGCCTGCCGCACCATTACTTGGCCATGCTCGGGGACTCGGACAAAGTGGTGCACCGAAGTGACGCATAGGGGCAAAACGGTCATTTGGGACATGTATGGGCTTATTAAGGATCGGGCTACAACATAAGGGTAAAATAGTCATTTTCTTTTTCGTGCAGCCATATAATGCCCAAAATGAATCATAGGGGCAAAACGATTAAGTTTCTTGACTTGCCGCATTATCACCTAGCCATGTTCGATGAGTCAGACAAAATGATGCGCCGAAGTACCGGGCATTTGAGACTCGTATTTGCTCATTAGGCCCAGGGGTACAACTTAGGGACAAAATTGTCATTTTCTCACTTGTGGGGCTAACAATGCAAGAAATAAATCACAGGGGCAAAATAGTAATTAGTGAGTTGTGCTCCAAGTTTCGTGGCTTGCCATACCATTACCTAGCCATGCTTTATGACTCGGACATAGTGGTGCACTGAAATGCCGGATAGGGGTAAAGAGGTCATTTATGACTCGTATGGGCTTATTAAGCACCGGGGTACAACTTAGGGGCATAAAGGTCATTTCCTCCCTCGTGCGGCCATGTAATGCTCGAAATGAATCATAGGAGCAAAACGGACATTGGTGACTTGTGCTCCAAGTTTCGTGACTTGTGGCATTGTCACATTACCATGCTCGATGACTTGAACATAATGGTGCACCGAAGAGATGGATATCGGCAAAACGGTCATTTGTGACACGTATGGGATTATTAAGCCCCGGGGTACAACAGAAGGGCTAGATGGTCATTTTCTCACTCGTGCAGCCATATAGCGCCCAAAATGAAACATAGGGACAGAACGGTGATTGGTGACTTGTACTCCAAGTTTCGTGGCTTTTCACACCATTACCTAGCCATGCTCTATGACTCGGACATAATGGTGCACTGAAATGTCGGATATGGGTAAGAAGGTCATTTATGACTCGTATAGGCTTATTAAGCACTGGGGTACAATTTAGGGGCATAATGGTCATTTTTTCCCTCGTGCGGCCATATAATGCTCGAAATGAATCATAGGAGCAAAACAGACATTAGTGACTTATGCTCCAAGTTTTGTGGCTTGTCGCACTATTACATTGCCAGGCTCGATGACTAGGACATGATGGTGCACCGAAGAGATGCGTATGGGCGAAACAGTCATTTGTGACATGTATGGGTCTGAAGGGCTAAATGGTCATTTTCTCACTCGTGCGGCCATGTAATGCCCGAAATGAATCATAGGAGCAAAACGGACCTTAGTGACTTGTGCTCCAAGTTTCGTGGCTTCTCGCACTATTACATTGCCAGGCTCGATGACTCGGACATGATGGTGCACCAAAGAGATGCTTATGGGCAAAACGGTCATTTGTGACACGTATGGGTTTATTAAGCCCCGGTGTACAACTGAAGGGTTAAATGGTCATTTTCTCACTCGTGCGGCCATGTAATGCCCAAAATGAATCATAGGAGCAAAACGGACATTAGTGACTTGTGCTCCATGTTTCGTGGCTTCTCGCACTATTACATTGCCAGGCTCGATGACTCGGACATGATTTTGCACAGAAGAGATGCTTATGGGGAAAATGGTCATTTGTGACACGTATGGGTTTATTAAGCCTCGGTGTACAATTGAAGGCTAAATGGTCATTTTCTCACTCGTGCAGCCATATAATGCCCGAATGAATTATGGGGACAAAACGGTCATTTGTGACTTGTGCCCCAAGTATCTTGGCCTACAGCACCATTACCTAGTCATGCTCGGGGACTCGGACATAATGGTGCACCGAAGTGATGCATAGGGGCAAAACGGCCATTTGTGACACGTATGGCCTTATTAGGGCTCGGGGTACAACTTAAGGGCAAAATAATCATTTTCTTATCCATCTGGCCATATAATGCCCAAAATGAATCATAGGTGCAAAACGGGTCATTTGTGACTTGTGCCCCAAGTTTCGTGGCTTGCCGCATTATTACCTGGCCATGTTCGATGAGTCAGACAAAATGGTTGGCCAAAGTAACAGGCATTTGTGACTCGTATTTGCTCATTAGGCGCCGGGGTGCACGTTAGGGGCAAAATTATCATTTTCTCACTCGTGGGGCTACCATTGCAAGTATTAAATCATAGGGGCAAAACGGTAATTAGTGACTTGTGCTCCAAGTTTCGTGGCTTTCCACACCATTACCTAGCCATGCTTTGTGACTCGGACATAATGGTGCACCGAAATTTCAGATAGGGGTAAAAATTTCATTTATGACTCGTATGGGCTTATTAAGCATTGGGGTACAACATAGGAGCATAATGGTCATTTTCTCTCTCTACGGCCATGTAATGCCCGAAATGAATCAGACAAGCAAAACGGACATTAGTGATTTGTGCTCCCGGCTTTCATGGCTTCTCGCATTGTTACATTGCCATGCTCGATGACTCGGACATGATGGTGCGCCGAAGAGATGCATATGGGCAAAACGGTCATTTGTGACATGTATGGGTTTATTAAGCCCCGGTGTACAACTGAAGGGCTAAATGGTCATTTTCTCACTCGTGCAGCCATATAATTCCCGAAATGAATCATAGGGGAAAAACGGTCATTTGTGACTTGAACCCCAGGTTTCGTGGCTTGCCGCACCGTTACCAAGCCATGCTTGATGACTCGGACAAAATGTTGTACTGAAGAGTTGGTCATTTGTGACTCGTATGGGCTCACTAGACCCCAGTGTACAACTTAGGATCAAAATTGTCATTTTCTCACTCATGGGGCTAACAAAGCCCGAAATAAATCATAGGGGCAAAACGGTAATTAGTGACTCGTGGTCTAAGTTTCGTGGCTTGCTACTCCATTACCTATCCATGCTCGGTGACTTGGACATAATGGTGCAGCAAAGTGCCGGATAGGGGTAAAAAGTTCATTTTTGACTCGTATGGGCTTATCAAGAACCGGAACTTAGGGGCATAATGGTCATTTCCTCCCTTGTGCGGCCATGTAATGCCCAAAATGAATCATAGGAGCAAAACGAACATTAGTGACTTGTGCTCCAAGTTTCCTGGCTTCTCGCACTCTTACATTGCCAGGCTCGATGACTCAAACATGATGGTGCACCGAAGAGATGCTTACGGTCAAAACGGTCATTTGTGACACGTATTGGTTTATTAAGCCCCGGTGTACAACTGAAGGGCTAAATGGTCATTTTCTCACTCGTGCAGCCATATAATGCCCGAAATGAATTATGGGTGCAAAACGGTCATTTGGGACTTGTGCCCCAAGTTTCTTGGCCTACCGCACCATTACCAAGTCATGCTTGGGGACTCGGACATAATGGTGCACCGAAGTGATGCATAGGGGCAAAACGGTCATTTGTGACACGTATGGGCTTATTAGGGCTCGGGGTACAACTTAAGGGCAAAATGATCATTTTCTTATTCATCTGGCCATATAATGCCCAAAATGAATCATAGGGGCAAAACGGTCATTTGTGTCTTGTGCCCCATGTTTCGTGGCTTGCCGCATTATTACCTAGCCATGCTCGATGAGTTAGACAAAATGGTTGGCCAAAGTACCAAGCATTTGTGACTCGTATTTGCTCTTTAGGCCCTAGTGTGCACGTTAGGGGCAAAATTGTCATTTTCTCACTCGTGGGGCTAACAATGCAAGTATTAAATTATAGGGGCAAAACGGTAATTAGTGACTTGTGCTCCAAGTTTCGTGGCTTTCCACACCATTACCTAGCCATGCTCTGTGACTCGGACATAATGGTGCATTGAAATGCCGGATATGGGTAAAAATTTCATTTATGACTCGTATGGGCTTATTAAGCATCGGGGTACAACTTAGGGGCATAATGGTCATTTTCTCCCTCTGCGGCCATGTAATGCCCGAAATGAATCATAGGAGCAAAACGGACATTAGTGATTTGTGCTCCCGGCTTTCGTGGCTTCTCTTATTGTTGCATTGCCATGCTCGATGACTCAGACATGATGGTGCACCGAAGAGATGCATATGGGCAAAACGGTCATTTGTGACATATATGGGTTTATTAAGCCCCGATGTACAACAGAAGGGCTAAATGGTCATTTTCTCACTCGTGCAGCCATATAATACCCAAAATGAATCATAGGGGAAAAACGGTCATTTGTGACTTGAACCCCAAGTTTCGTGGCTTGCCGCACCGTTACCAAGCCATGCTTGTTGACTCGGACAAAATGTTGCATCGAAGTGTTGGTCATTTGTGACTCGTATGGGCTCACTAGACCCCAGCATACAACTTAGGAGCAAAATTGTCATTTTCTCACTCATGGGGCTAACAATGCCCGAAATAAATCATAGGGGCAAAACAGTAATTACTGACTCGTGGTCCAAGTTTCGTGGCTTGCCACTCCATTACCTATCCATGCTCGGTGACTTGGACATAATGGTGCAGCAAAGTGCCGGATAGGGGTAAAAAGTTCATTTGTGACTCGTATGGGCTTATCAAGCACCGAGGTAGAACTTAGGGCATAATGGTCATTTTCTCCCTTGTGCGGCCATGTAATGCCCGAAATGAATCATAGGAGCAAAACAGACATTAGTGACTTGTGCTCTAAGTTTCGTGGCTTCTCGCACTATTACATTGCCATGCTCGATGACTCGGACACGATGGTGCACCGATGAGATGCATATGGGCGAAATGGGCATTTGTGACACATATGGGTTTATTAGGCCCCCGTGTACAACTGAAGGGCTAAATGGTCATTTTCTCTCTCGTTCAGCCATATAATTAACGAAATGAATCATAAGGGGAAAATGGTCATTTGTGATTTGTGCCCCAAGTTTCATGGATTGCCGCACCATTACCGAGCCATGCTTGATGACTCGGACAAAATGGTGCACCGAAGTGTTGGTCATTTGTGACTCGTATGAGCTCACTTGGCCCCAGCGTTTAACTTAGGGGCAAAATTGTCATTTTCTCACTCGTGGGGCTAACAATGCCCGAAATAAATCATAGGGGCAAAACAGTAATTAGTGACTCTTGCTCCAAGTTTCGTGGCTTGCCACTCCATTTCCTATCCATGCCCAGTGACTTGGACATAATGGTGCAGCAAAGGGCCGGATAGGGGTAAAAAGGTCATTTGTGGCTCGTATGGGCTTATCAAGCATCGGGGTACAACTTAGGGGCATAATGGTCATTTTCTCCCTCATGCAGCCATGTAATGCCCGAAATGAAACATAGGAGCACAACGGCCATTAGTGACTTGTGCTCCATGTTTTGTGGTTGGCTGCACTATTACCTTTCCATGCTCGGTGACTTGGTCATAATGGTGCACCGAAGTGCAGCATAGGGGCAAAATGGTCATTCGTGAATTGTATGGAGTTATTAAGCGCCGGGTACAACTTAGAGAAAAAATGGTCATTTTCTCACTTGTGCGGCGATGTAATGAGCGAAAAGAATCATAGGTGAAAAATGGTCATTAGTGACTTGTGCTCCAAGTTTCGTGGCCTGCGGCACCATTACCTAGCCATGCTCGGGGACTCAGACATAATGATGCATAGGGGCATAACGGTCATTTGTGACTCGTATGTGCTTATTAAGCACCAAGGTACAACTTATGGGCATTATGGTCATTTTCTTACTCTTGTAGCAGATAATGCCCAAAATGAATCATAGGGACGAAACGGTCATTACTGACTTGTGCCGCATGTTTCGTGGCTTGCCACACCATTACCTAGCCAACCTTGGTGGCCCGGACATAATAAAGCACCGAATTGCAACATAGGGGCAAAATGGTGATTTGTGACGTGTATGGGCTGATTAAGAATCGGGGTACAATTGGGCGCATAATGGTCATTTTCTCACTCGTGGGGCCAATAATGCCCGAGATGAATCATCTGGGCAAAATGGTAATTAGTGACTTGGGGACTCAGACATAATGGTGCACCGAAGTAATGCATAGGGGCAAAAAGGTCATTTGTGACATGTATGGGCTTATTAAGACCCGGGGTACAACTTATGGGCAATATGGTGATTTCCTCAGTCGTGCGGCCATATAATGCCCAAAATGAATCATAGGGGAAAAACGGTCATTTGTTACTTGTGCCCCAAGTTTCGTGGCTTGCCGCACCATTACCTAGCCTTGCTCGATGACTCTGACAAAATAGTGCATCGAAGTGACGGTCATTTGTGACTCGTAAGGGCTCACTAGGCCCCGAGGTTCAACTTGATGGGAACCGGATCCCGAATCCATGAGGAAACGAATCCGGAGTCCCAGGATTTTAAAAATTTTCTCACATTGGAGTTCGAGAACGATACCTGAAATGATGCGGAGATCTGTCCTGTGGAATGGATCTGGATGTCTTGATCCACTATGCAAAAGATCTTCTAATCTATTCCCTATCTGTTTGGGTGAACAGAGAGGGAAATAGAGGATCGGAGAATCTCTGTCAGTGGAATGGAGAAAAACAGACATTCTGTAATTTTTCTGCGGAGAGCAAAATTACGTCTGTTCTCTTTTCCGAGGTTTCAGAATCATTGGTTTTTTCTTCTAGTTATTACAGGATTAATAAATAATCTTTTAAAAAACTAAATTAGAAATATGGGTTTGCTATGGGCCAAGAGTCCAACAATCCTTTTATTTAATTAAAGGTCCAATAATTATTCATTGGATCATGAACCCAACATAATTATTCTGGCCCTTTAATTAAAGCCCAATATTTATTTTTA
>JAOXNR010000639.1:0-10848 GCA_028571225.1 Parsonsia alboflavescens
TCCAAGAGGCTGCAGGAGAAGTTTCAAGGCAATCGGAGATGATCCGGAGAAGTTCGGAAAAGTTTCTGGGGCCGAAACGTAAAAACTGAAAAGTTGTGGGAGCGTCAGAATGGGCTCAAATTTGACGGGTCAATCCGGGGCTATCCAGGGAGTAATACTCACTGCTATGCTATGACCAAAGCCGTGTTTTGGCCATCTGGGGTCATATGGGTGGACTTTGGGGCCTTTTCTAAACTTTTGGGGTCTTTTTGTAATTTTTCCTATTTTCGGTTTTGGGTTTATTTATTGCCGTTTTTGTTTGTTTTTTTTCGGCAGACTTGGTTTTTTTCCGACTATTTGAGTTTTCTCATTCAATAAAATTTGAGTGTCTCAAGAATATTGTCGTTTTATTCTTGATTCGCCCTTTCCTGTGAAAGACTTCCGAGTGAAGTTGATTGCAGTTGAGGTTCTATCATCCAGTCCATTGTTTCCGTTTTGAGTCAACATCCTGTGACCGACCTTAGGGAAACCCTGAACCACGGAATTGGTTACGACTTGAGAGATAGGCTTAATCGAGTAGCCATGTCACAAAGCCAGAGACAGGATCCTAAAGAGCAAGGGTGCTCGTTTCGAACTCCTCTTGGAGTAAGGATACCACCTCGACGAAGCCTGATCGAAACGATAGGCAATAACGCTCGAGGGGTAGCCCCCAATCTATTGACGAGAGCAACTCATCAATCCAATCAGGAGATGCAGAGCAATGTGGACCTTACCGAGCCCTCACCGGTTGTCTACAGCATCCAAACCGCGCAAATGCCACCAGGGTTCAAAGCCCCACACTTGGAGGTAAAATATGATGGCACAGGTGAACCTCTGCAGCACACAGACGAATATGTGTCTTACATGGAGATGTTCGAGTACCCTAACCACGTCAAATGCAAGACCTTTCGATCAACATTAACTAAGAAGGCCCATTCTTGGTTCAAAGGCATCTCGGAGGCGAGCATCTCAAGCTGGACACTACTTAAGGAGCTGTTCTTGAAGAATTACCAGAGCAGCACGAGGTGCGAGAAGGATATCAACGACCTCTTCAATTTCAAGCAGAAATTCGACAAGAGTACCAGAAGCTATTACAGTCGCTTCAATGATGAAGTAGTGGAGATTGAGTAGAAAAATGATGCCATCTACATCACTGCTTTCAAACAAGGTTTGCAAGGGGCGTACGTAGCCCTCATGCTAGCCGAGGAGCCAGTTAAAATGATCAAGGAGTTGCAAACACCTCTAGAAAAATTGATAAAGCCTGAGGAGACAGTGGTCCAGAAGAATATCCCTGGCTTTGCCTCAGGCTTAAAGAAAGATACTAAAGGGAGTCCTAAGAGCCCTCAATCCTCAAAAAGAGATAGGAAGGACCTCCACTCTAATCGAGGAACTTCTGACAAAAGGAGAAAAACCATCCCCGACCTCATGACCACTCTACTGATGGCCACACGAGCCGAGATCCTAGTGGTCATGGAAAAGAGAGGCCTCTTGAAGCCTACAAGACCTCTCAAGAGTCTAGTGGTCAAGCGAGACCGTGCCGAGTTCTGCAACTACCACAAGGACCACGGCCATCTCATAGAAGATTGTTTTGACCTCAAGCGTGAGATCGAAAGACTGGTGAAAGAGGGTCACTTGCAAAAGTTTCTGGCTAGTAACGTGGGCCCTGCTGATCCACCTCCAGCAACCCCTCAAAATTAGCGACCTCCTGTGCATGAAATAAATGCCATCGAGAGGAGATCAAAGCTCACAAGGAGACTCCCTTATGCAAAAAATACTGGTAGACACTGGAAGTGCTGTGAATGTCCTATATTGGAAGGCATTCGACCAGATGGGGATAAACAAGAGCTTACTGATAGGGTCAGACATAGCTCTGACCAACTTTAATGGCAGCACGACTTACATGGATGGGATCCTTCGAGTCCGAACTACAGTCTGTGTGAACGAAAAGGAGGTCACTAAGCTCATGGACTGGATGGTGGTCGATGCCCCTGGGAGCCACCATGCAATCCTAGGCAGAAAGGGGTGATGGACTTGAAAGTAGTAATCTCTTTGCCAAAATACAGCATGAAAATCCAGGTTGGAGGTACCTGGATCATCTTAGAAGGAGACAGACCGCTCGCCGCAGAATGTTACATCACTGAAGGTAACATAGAGCTCGAGCTCAAGAAGGAAAAATGCAAAGACCTCCCAAAAGGAATGATGGTTACAAAATCCAGGTAGTTGGCAGAAGAGAGAAGATGTTCCTCAACTCGAAATTCCTTGAGAAAGGGATAAGAATGGGGGAGTTGTTACCTCCCAAAGTCAAAGGGAAACTTGTTGATTCCCTTTAAGAGTATATGAAGGTCTTTGCTTGGCAGCCTAGCGACCTTGAGGGAGTAGATCGAAAAATTGCTGAGCATAAGGTCGGTATCAAACTAGGTGTGAAGCTTGTGAAACAGAAGAAGAGGACCTTCACCCTCGAGCGAAATGAAGTCATAGCTCGAGAAGTTTAAGCTCTTCTTGATGTAGGAATTCTGAAGGAGGTGGTGTACCCGGAATGGCTGGCCAATCCAGTTGTAGTCCCAAAGAAAGATGGGACATGGAGGATGTGTGTGGACTTCATCACACTGAACAAGTATTGCCAGAAGGACTCCTAGCCACTTCCCAGTATAGATTAAATGGTGGATTCGACAGCCGGCTATCAATGGTTGTACTTCCTGGATGCATACAAATTGTACCACCAAATCCTAATGGCAGTGGACGACATGGAAAAGACCTCGCTCATCACAGAGGTCGGGAACTACGGATACACCAAAATGTCGTTCGACCTAAAGAACACTAGAGCTAAATTCCAGCGAGCTATGCATATTTTGTTAAAAAACCAGCTCGTGAGGAACATAGAGGTCTACGTGGATGAAATAGTGATCAAGTCCAGGACCTCTGACGATTTTATTGAAGACATCAGGGAGACTTTCCAGACCCTAAGGGTTGCCCACATAAAGCTTAACCCATAAAAATGCACCTTTGGAGTTTTAGTAGCATGATATCGGAGCCTGGTATTGATGCCAACCTAGGAAAAATCAAGGCACTGATGGTCATGGAGCCCCCTGGGAACATCAAAGAAGTCCAAAGCTTGACAGGAAAGATGGCGGCACTGGGACGCTTCATCAGCAAAATGGCAAACAAAGGTGAACAATTCTATGAGGTCATAAAAAACCAACAGACTTCCAGTGGACTGAGGATTGCCAAGCTAAAAGATTTCATGGGAAAACCCCCTCAGCTCATCTCTCTGAGGTCAGTAGAAGAAATTTTGATGTACCTCACCACGACAGAAAAGGTAGTCAGCTTAGTGCTACTAGTAGAAAGGTCAAGTTTACAATACCGTATTTACTATGTAAGTTGATTGCTCAGAGGTAATGAAGTTAGATATTTAGACCTCAAAAAATTCTTGTATCTCCTTACTGTTACCATAAGGAAATTGAAGCCATATTTTGAAGCTTACCCGATAAGCATGTTAACAAATTTTCCACTGAAACAGGCTCCAGCCAAACCTAAGCTATCAAGCAGGAGAATGAAATGGTCTCTCGAGCTCTCATGATATGAAATTAAATTCGAGCCAAGGAAAGTGATTAGTCAAAGCTCGAGCTATCTCAGACTTTGTATAAGAATGCACAAGGGCTCCACTAGAGCTCACAAAATGTCTGGACAATGTACACAGATGGTTCTACGAAAGAGGAAGATTCAGCTGCAGGAATAGTACTGATCAGCCCTGAGGGAGTGAGAATCCCTTACTCTGTGAATTACAATTTCCCAACCTCGAATAATGAATCCGAATATGTTCTCTTAGCATGTCTAAGACTTATAAGAGTTCTCAAAGTGCATAAACTGCACGTTAAAAAGGATTCATAGGCAGTATGAAGCTAGAGAGGACAACATGATCAAATATCTCAAAAGAGTAAGGGATATCGTATCCAAGCTTGAGCATTTCCTCATTGAGTAGATACCTAGAGAACAGAATACAGAAGCAGATACACTATCCAAAGTCTATCGAGAGATAGCCAGGACTAATGCAGAGCTACTAGTGGAACAGTTGTACACTCCAAAAATAAGCGAAGACGAAAGCTTGGTTATAGAGGATCGGGTAGATTGGAGATATCTAATCTACAAGTTCTTTAAAGATGGCTACCTCCCACAAGACCCAAAAAAAGATCGCCAGATGCGAAAATGGTAGCCTTGCTACATCCTAATAGGAGATGATGAGGTATACAGGAGGTCATATACTTGGCCATTACTCAAACGCCTAAGCCAAGGAGAGGGATAATACATTATTGAAGATTTACATAGTGGAATATGTGGATCACACATAGGAGCAAAGACCATGGCCAAGAAGATACTAAGAACAGGGTACTACTAGCCCTCAATGGTTTTAGACATTGAGAAGAAAATAAAGAAATGCACAAGTTGCCAGTTGCACAGGTACAAATCACAAGTGCCACTAAGAAGGTATCAATCCATCAACGCATCGGTACCTTTTGATATCTGGGGCATCGACATTCTTGGACCTTTCCCGAAAGGAGTGGGGGGTGTCAAGTTTTTCATCGTTGTCGTAGAGTACTTCACGATGGGTTCAAGTAGAGACAATGGCAAAAATCTCATCACTAGAAGTTCAATCTCTTGTATGGAGGAACATTGTGTGTAGGTTTGGGATTCCCCGAGCCATAATTTTAGACAATGGAAGACAATTTGTTAGCTACCCGTTCAAAACATTCTGTGAGAATTTGAACATTGAACAGAGGCTGACCTCTGTAGCTCACCCGCAAGCTAATGGGCTTGCTGAGGTCCCAAACAGAACCATCTTGGAAGGACTTAAGAAAAGACTCACCGAGCTCGAGAAAGAGGGTCGCGAACCCACTCGACCAAATGAAATTCCAAGCATTCTATGGGCATACAGAACAACACCTAGAAAAGCTACTGGAGAAACACCATTCAACGTATGCTTTGGTTTAGTGGTAGTGATGCCGGTCGAGGTCCGCATGAAGTCACTATGACTGACTGAATATAATTCAATCTTAAACTAATGGGAGAGAAGGGTAGACCTCAACTTCCACGAAGAGGTTAGAAAAAAGGCAAGTGACAAATTTTTTCAACAACAGAGTGAAAGCAAGACATTTCACAATTGGAGAAATGGTCCTCAAAAGGTCAGACTTTGGCAAACAAGGTCAACTGACCAAGCTGCAGACCTACCTAAAGCTACTCAGACATTGCAGACCTCGCGGACTCATTGATTCAGCTAGCTACATTCCTAATGGACCTCACTGAACAGCAAAATGACCTCAACAATCTCCCAATTTCAGTTTAAAAGAGATATGAATAAAAGATAAGTTCTTCCTTTTAAAGCATATAAAGTTTTCACTTTGTGTTGTTTGCCTCAAGTTCAAAGTGAAAAAAAGCAAAGACAGAATATTCAGGAGGTATAAATGCAAGATATTGGAAGAAAAAGCAAAGCTGTCATAAAAAACAGAGGCCACAAATAGACAACTGAAAATATTGAAGTGTGGTGCAGAAATTTAAACGGTTAAATATCCAAGCATTGAAAAAAGGAGAATTGAAAGGCCCTAATCCTATTATAGAGCATCCCTAGGCTTGCCTCTCTGTTGCCTTTGGATGAGAAGAATATCATCTTCATCATCCTCGTCTTCTGGGATGTTGACTTGTCCAGAGCTGCTTGGTGAAGTCCCCTCTTCACCCATAGCCTCAGCTTCGGTGGCACTGGAAGGACCTGCTGCAAAGTAGAAGGAAATGTGGTCAGATAAAAAGCTACATCAGAAATGGACAAGTGTCTTGGAAAAGGTTGAGTACCTATTCCAAAATAATTGTGCACGAGGCGAGGATAAATTTCCCAAAATGAATTAGCACTCCAGAATATGGGAATACCTTGAAGGGAAATCATGGACCCCAACCAAAACCTCTCTCTTTGAAACCTCGACTTCCGCAGCCTCCTCAAGCTCCTTTCCTTTCACCACAGGGCCCTCATCGGTTTGGCCTATTTAGGCCAGGACCTCAGCAGCTGCGACCTCCTTTGGAGAAGTTTGGTTCAACTCCTATTAACTCCAAGGAAGAGGGGTGACCAACTTTGGATGGTAGAGTACAGTGTCATACGAAGAGTTGGTCTTCATCTCATGGTAAGATTTCTTGAGGTCATCAATCACCTTAATTTATAGGGCCATCATCATTTGAGGTTTCATCAGGGTATCCCTAAAAAGCAGGAACCTCCTCAAGCCTCTTCATGGAGAGGTTGCCATCCTCATTGAAAAGGTCCCGGAACTCCTCCAGCTTGCCCTCAAGCTCCTGGACGAGCTCCTTATGCAGGATGTTGGAGTCAGTCAGCTCTGAAATCCTCTTATGAGCCTCCTCTATCACTTCAAACATGGCTTTGAAGTTGGTGCTGGCTTCATCAAAATCTTTTCTGCACTCAAAGAGGAGTCTAGTTGATTTATTAGAAGAGGCATAGGCCTCTATAGTAGAAGCTGCCAGCTCAGTATTCTCTTTTTCCAAGCGAGCCTTGGAGTCCTGGAGCTCAGAGATGAGAGAGGCAAACTCTTTATCCCCTTTAGCTTTCTCAGCCCGCCTCCTCAGACGCTCGCTGAAGAGGATGTGAGTCTTCAAAGAAGAGAGAAAAGGAGGTCAGTATCAAAATTAAAATAAGACCAGACCAATTGCAAGTTTGCAGAAGGTCGAGGGAACTCACTGTAGTTTGAAGGGAGGCACCAAATTTGTCAATCTTCTTATCAGTCAATTGCCGGCTGACATCCCGGTCAACTGGAGGAGCGCACTCCATCAAAAATGATTGAGAATGAGGCTATTAGAGCAAAGAGTCAGAGGGCTCCATGGCCAAGTCAGGGACCCATCTCGCTGTCTACTTAGTAGAATAGTTGGCCTGAGCAGCGTCCCCCAACCTCATGAAAGTTTTAGCGACCTCCACCACGGTGCAACCCAGCAATGTAGGTTTAGACTCCTAGGTCACGGGAGCCTTTCCCTTAGCAGCTAATCTAGGAGGAGCCATCTTAGCTAACTGAGGTGAGGGTGAAGAGGATGTTGATGGGACCTTGATAGGCCGATCAGAGGGCCTCATCCCAGTGGCCCCCGAACTTCGTTTGGAGGCACCCCTTGTCCTCCCAGCAATTACCTACCTCCCTCTGCCCCGGGGAACAGGAATGTTAGCAGTAGGGGCTACCGTAGAAGAGGCACCATCAGCTCCCCGAGCCTGTGAAGGTGCAACGCTAAAAATCCAAGATGTGGGCCTCATATCTTCCAAGACAAAGAAAAAGAAGAACTGTTAGTATAAAATCACAGGTCAGGGAAAAGTGAAAATTAGTTAAAGATAGAAAAACTCCCTACCAAAGAGGGATATCCCCAAAGCCTCCCTAATCGAAGGGAGGTTGAGCTCTACGGAAGGTCTCAGGCCAAATCGGGGTAGTACACCCCACCTTGACTCCATCAGACTTGGCCAAGTCAATCAAAAAATCCCTGTGCTCGATTTGGTTAGGGGATAAGTTAGGAAGACAGTTAAAAAATGAGTAGTTCAGGTTCCGGTCTGAGTAGGGCTCAGACCGGACTACATGGCTTGGAATGCGAGCGAAGAAGAAAAGGTCTTTCCATTCTCCTACTGAGGACTGGAAATTACTAGTTAACTTGTACCGGTTTTAAACTGGAGATACCCCTTGGAAGAATGGGAGGCTGAAGAAACGCCAAGCTTGTAAAAGCTCTTACAAAGCTCCAGAGAAACTAGAACTCTATAAAGATGGCAGGTTGCTATGAAAGCGACCACCATCCGAAGAGAATTTGGAAGAAGCTGGGCAAAAGGAAAGCCCCATAAGTGGGCTATGTCCAAGAATAACGAATGAATTAAAGGAAGGAGGATGCCCCCATGAGGTTAGAAAGATAAATGACTATATGTCCCTTGCGCCTACTATAGGGGCGCTCATCCTCCGTAGCAGTGCCTTTTCCCAGCCCCAGCTCTCCACTAATGTTAAAAATTTCAGAGGGGCTGAGAACAGAAGACATAGAATAAGCTTCTGTTTCAGGAAACTCTAAGCTTTCGCTACTAAAGGAAGAAGCTTTGACAGAGACCTGGGGTAAATGAAAAACCCTATTCTCTAAATCAATGGGAGAATGGGAAGGAGTTGCTTCTCCAAGAGGAAGTGAAGGAGTGTTATATGAAGAAGAAGTTGAAATCGACATCTTAGGTTACCGGAGAAAACTTTAAAAGATGAAATTTTTCCAAAAGAAAAGAGAAGAAAATTCACTTAGTAGAATCTTGGAAGATGGGAGGAGAAGTTACCCTGAATAAACCAGATACTCAAAGCAGAAGGAAGAAAAGAGACTTAAGGCAGAAAGCTCTGTAAGTTCAAGCAAGTTGTGAGAAAGTTTAAGTAAATCCAAAAAATTTTAAGGATTTCTAGTTTGTATGGAATAAGGAGTCTCTTGGGTAGCAGAACGGGGCACCCTCCTGAAACTGAAATGGGTTCATTTTCGAGAAGGAAAAATCTGGAACGGGGAAACCTTCTAAATCCGGAACAAGTTAATTCTTTATTTGAAGCCGAAGTGGTGTGACCTTCCAAAAACTGAGTGGGGACAACCTTCCAAAATGGGAAATGGTTCAGTTCTTCCCAAAACTGAAGAAACATGTCTTCTTAAAGAGCGGCACAACCTCTTAAAGGTTGCGACTTGAAGAAGGTAATAATTCTTAATACCTGAAGGTCAAACTCACGGGCTGTTACAAGGAAACAACTCGACATTTCTGGGGTCAAGACTTTGAGACGGTAGATCCTAATACCTGAAAGTCAGACTTGCGACTTAGAGATGGTAGTTCCTAATACCTGAAAGTCAGGAACCCTGACCTATGGATGGCAATTCCTAATACCTGAAGGTCAGGCCCCTCGACCTAGAGATGGTGATTCCAAATGCCTAAAGGTCAGACTCTCGACTTAAAGATGGTAATTTTTGATACTTGAAAGTCAGACTAGCGAGTCCCGTGGAACGAGTAGGTAGGGACCTCCTGCCACCGACCTCCCAGGTCACGGACCTAGAGGTCATCGACCTCCTAATGAGCATAAAAGAGGCCTCACTAGACCACGACATACGACCTGGTGAGTCCCAACTTTGCTCATGTACCTTCCATGTCGTGACCAGTTATGCACAACTCTGCTTGTTTCCAAAAGATTATTTGCCAACTCGCAACTTTCCACTAGAGAGACTAATGGCAAGGTACCCCCAAACCTAGCCATTATAAGGATTCAGTAAACCTACTAGCGGCTACGACTTTAGGATGGTAATTTAGGCATCATGACCTCTGAGCTCGCTGGTCCTAAAGGGGGGTAATATGGGAGAAACGGGTACGACTTGGACAAGTCAACCCAAGTGGGCCCAAGGCGCTAGCCTTCAACACCCGAAAGTCGGACTCACGAAGTCAACAAGGATAGGTGGGTAGTGACCGACTACCATCTATCTTCAAGGTCACCGACCTATTAAATGAGCTCGAGAGAGGTACCACTAGACCTTGACCTCCGACCTGGTAGCTCCCAAATTGTCTTATACATCTTCCACGCCACGACTAGGTGTGCACGACTCCTAACATCTCCAATGAGTCCACAACCACTTGGCATGACCTCCCAGAAAAGATAGCCGAGACCCTCGATGTCCATGGGCAGGTCACGAAGTTGGCCTAGGGGTCGGTTACCAAGCTCGCAACGGTTGACAGACACATGAATGGCAAGATATCTCAACCAAGGGAAACTCCACGATTCTAGGAGCAGTTGGCAATATTCTGCAATCCCGAAACTATCCTAATTGCCTACTGTCATGTAATAGCAGAGCCTAAATTGAGGAGGTAACTAGTCTCTCTTTTATATAATCAACTGATAAATAGTCTGCAAATATACAAACAACAAAACGAGAACGGTCTCTCTGAGAATTAATGACACTCGATTACTCTCGAAATACTGACTTAGGCATCGGAGCTCTTCACTGGGCACAGCCGACCTTCGGTGACTAATCTTTCCTTTCTTCTCAGGTTGCAGTCGATTGAGGTCATCATGGTTTTGGGGTGACCCGATGTTCATTTTTGAGCCCCATCAAACTCATTTTATATACATATATTACTTATTTGTTATTTTGCTCTAAAAAAGGCAATTGACATGGCAACTTCAATGATTTTACCAACTACCAATCTATTTAATCCAACAAAAGTTGTTAGTGGAAAAGAATGTTCTCAAGCTCTGTAAAATGAAAATAAGATAGCAGAACATGTAAGTCAAACTAGTCTCTGCATCACTACATCCTCAATCCAAATGTAAAATTTTGGAGGAAAGACAGATTCTGGGCCTAAAGCAAAAACATATATGAATTTCCCCAGGTAGAAGATTGATGGGGCTTAAAAGTGAACACCGAGTCACTCCAACACTGTGATGACGTCAATCGACTGCAACCTGAGAAGAAAACAGAGATTAGTCACTGGAGGTGGGCTGTGCCCAAGGAAGAGCTCCAATACCTAAGTCAGTATTTCGAGAGTAATTAGGAGGAATCAGTTCTCAGAGAAACTGTCTTAAGTATTATATTCTGTGAACTTGTCCGTAGATTGTGTTGGATTTGATTATTTGAAAAAGTGATCAGTTACCTCCTCAATTTGGGCTCTGCTCTTATGTGATAGTAGGCAATTAGGATGTTGTGGGATCATGGCATCCGGCCAACAGCTCCTAAAATCATGGAGTTTCTTATGTGATTCACTTGAATTATGGCTGGAATTTCAACATCCATCTATCCAAACCCAAGGTCACTCATAATCTGAAATTT
>JAOXNR010000640.1:0-10848 GCA_028571225.1 Parsonsia alboflavescens
CCCATTATTCCTTGCTAATCTTTCAAGCATGAGGACATTAGTCTTAGCGGATAACCATTTTGTTGGGTCTATTCCCGGCGGCATATTCAGCATTTCTTCATTGCAAATCATAAATCTTACATGGAATAGTCTTTCTGGTAGTCTCCCATTGGATATGTGCAATAATAAGGTGTCTGATCTTAGAACACTTCATCTCTCGTACAATAATCTTAATGGGGAAATTCCAAAGGGGATACGCAAATGCAAGGAACTCGAATTCTTGGGAATCGCGTACAGTAAAATTGGTGGTAGCATTCCAAGAGAAGTTGGATGCCTAGCCAAACTCCAATTTCTGCGTCTTGGAGCAAACTCCCTTGCAGGTAATATAAATTCTGATTTTGCTAAGATACGTTCTAGAGCGCGCCTTAATGCACGCTCCGACCGTTACCGTAATGGAAATTTGTTACAGTGCGCATGCAGCCACGCTAACGGCTGTAGCGCTCATTAAGGCGCGCTCCTCAAATCCGATATAAATTCACCTTAATTCAGACCTTTCTTTTCAGGAAATTAGTTAGATTCAATTTTCCAACATGAACAAAAAAATGGAAGAGAATTTTTCGTTCTTTATATTTCCGTTTCGACTTGATTATGATAGAATAAACCTCGATTGCATGACATTTATGGTTTTTAAAAAATGTAAATAAATATTTTATTTGAGTTTAAAGCAAAAGTTGATCTATTTTTCCGAGTTTTGATGGGATGTAGTGCATTAGTGTTGATATGATCATATCCAATATTATCTTTGTGCCTTTTCTTTTTTGTAGAGATAGAAATTCGACTCGGAATGCTTTTGCTTTCCTTTTAAACTCCTTGTGACTTGTTTCATCCCAACATGGCTTTATATAGACCAATAAAAATGCAACTGATTCGTATAAAACGTTTTTCAATCAGAAAAATTTTAAAAAATAAGTAAATAAAATAAAATTGAAGGACGACACAAAGTTAAAATAAAAATTTATATGTGTATCATTTCTTAAAAAATCAAGAGTATATATAATATAATTGTTTCATTAGTTTTGTCTTTATGAATTGTAATTGGATATAAAAGTAGTTAATCTTGAAATATGAAAAACAATAGTTACAAATATGATGTAATATGGTTGTTTAATTTTGTATATTTGAATAAATTTGATACAATGAAAAATTAGATATCATAACAATTACACTACTATCTTTCATAACATACAGGAGGAATCCCAAAGGAGATCGGTAATCTTACACAATTATTACAACTTCGTATCCATGACAATTTATTAAACGGGAAAATTCCATCATCAATCTTCAACTTATCTTCCTTAAGGGAAATCCATCTGGGAAACAACAGCCTTTCAGAAAGCCTTCCGCAAGACGAGAATTATAATCTTCCTTCACTAGGACTGCTTTATCTTTACTCCAATAAGCTAAGTGGCCGCATTCCTATATTCATTTGGAATTGTAAGCAGCTTGCTGAATTGTGGTTGGCTGGGAATAACTTCGTTGGCAGCCTATCAAAAAGAATAGGGAACCTCACTTCTTTGAGATATCTATCCCTCAAAAAAAATAATTTTACAGGTATAATTTTATTTTATTATTTTTTTTATCAAGATAAATTTGTTCCATACCCTAAAAAGTGTGCCAAATAACAAAATTTTCTATTTTTCCATAGGAGATTTACCGGTGGAGATGGGTGACGATGCCAATCTTGAACTACTTGATGTAGGTATGAACAAGCTATTAGGCCCTATTCCACCTGGAATATTCAATATGTCATCTCTTTGGGGAATTGATCTGCAATTTAACAATTTTTCTGGTCCATTACCTTCAACCATGTGGATGACACTACCCAACATCCAAAAAGTTTATCTATCTGTCAATAACTTAGGAGGGATGATACCAAGTTCAATTTCAAATGCTACAAAACTCAGAAATCTGGCAATGGGTGCAAACTCACTTACCGGCGTTATTCCTGATACAATTGGTAATTTGAGATTCTTGGAGTGGCTTTATTTGTCAAGCAACAAATTGACGGGAGAATCTTCGAGTACAGAATTGAAATTTATCAATTCTCTGACCAATTGTAGATATTTGAAACGTGTGCAACTATCAGAGAATCAGTTCAATGGTGCCTTGCCTCCTACATTGGGAAACTTGTCTAATTCTCTCGAGGTATTTGATATCATTGACGGCAAAATCTGGGGCAAAATTCCCAGTGAAATTGGGAATTTGAGTAACTTGCAATCAATATATTTGGGCAGAAATAAGTTGACAGGATCTATTCCACCTACAATGGGGAAACTACAAAATATTCAAGGCATATTTCTTGAAAGCAACAGATTGGAAGGATTTATACCAAATGAGTTGTGCAAGTTGAAGAATATTTGGACTCTTTCCTTGGGTGAAAATATGCTCTCTGGTGATATACCAGATTGTATAGGAGATTTGAGGTTTCTAGGACTACTCTACCTTTATCGCAACAAATTGACTTCCTCGATAAAATCAGGTTTTTGGCATCTTCCAAACCTATTGGTTGTCAACCTCTCGTCTAACTCGCTAAGTGGCCATTTACCAAAAGATATGAAAAACAATATGGGTATTGTAACCTTAGATTTGTCATGGAACGAGATTTCAGGTGATATTCCAAGTTCTTTTGGTAGTGCCCAGTCACTTCTTTATCTGCTTCTAGCGCACAACAGGTTGGAGGGCAGTATCCCTTTTTCCTTTGGGGAATTAATGAGTTTGGAATCTCTAGATCTATCTCACAATAATATATCTGGAAAGATTCCTAGGTCATTGGAAAACCTCAAATACCTACAATATCTGAACTTGTCTGCCAATAGACTTGAAGGAGAAATCCCATCAGGTGGACCATTTGCCGACTTCACTGCTCAATCATTTCTGGAAAATTATGCATTATGTGGCTCTTCCAGGTTAGGTTTTCCACCTTGCTCATCAGGAACAGACCGTCAAACAAGTTCAAAATTGCTACTCTGCCGGTACATTCTCCCTCCAATTCTCTCGGCTTTGCTAATCATAGTAGTTGTTATGCATTTGTGGGTCCGGACAAGGACACACAAAAGACAACCATCAATTGAACTACCACCGATCGAAGAATGGAGAAGGGTTTCCTATCATGAACTGGTGAAAGCAACTGAGGGCTTCGACAAAAGCAATCTAATTGGAACTGGAAGCTTTGGTTCGGTATATAAGGGGACACTTTCCGATGACTCCATTGTTGCAGTGAAAGTTTTTCACATTCAATCTGAGGCGGGAGAGGGAAGATTTGAGGCCGAATGTGACATATTAGGCAAGATTCGACATAGGAATTTAGTCAGAATCATCAGTTGTTGCAGCAATGCAGATCATTTCAAAGCCTTGGTTCTTGATTACATTCCAAATGGGAGCCTTGAGATGTGGCTACACTCGGAAGATGAAGATCACTTCTTGGACCTCAAACAGAGGCTAAACATAGCCATGAATGTTGCTTCTGCTCTGGAATATCTTCACCACCATCACATACCTGTTGTTGTTCATTGCGACATAAAGCCCAGCAATATCCTGCTTGATGATGCCATGACTGCTTACCTCTGCGATTTCAGCATTGCCAAATTATTTGGGGAAGGAAAAACTATGGAACAAACCAAGACGTTGGCCACAATTGGATATATGGCACCAGGTAATTAACTCTTTTTTGCATCATGTATATATATTTCCTTTAAGTTCTTCCCTTGAAATTCTTAAATTTCAAATCGAGTAAAGAAATTAACATTTGCCACGCATTATTCAATGCATATATCGTTGATCACACAGAGTATGGAACTGAAGGCATAGTTTCAACAAGCGGTGATATCTACAGTTTTGGTATAACCTTACTGGAAATGTTCACAAAAAGGAAGCCAACGGATGATATTTTTAATGAAGGATTGAACCTCAAGCATTGGGTTGCTGAATCACTCAACAAAAAATGCATCATGGAAATTGCCGATGGCAATTTAATTATTAGTCAAAATGAACATTTCTCGAGAGAAGTGTTGTTCTCCATCTTTCATCTTGCGATAGATTGTCTAGGTGATTCACCTCAAGACAGAATCAACATGAAGAACATTTTGGGCAGACTCCAGAAGATTAATACAGAGTTTTTGAATACTTGCTTTTTGAATAACAGGAAATTAGATGAGATGATCGAAGATTAAAATTTGAATATTATAGTATTTGTAATTTGAATAATTAGTGGCTAAATTAATTACAAATTTGAGTCTAATTATTAGTCTCATCTCATTTCCGAAGCGGAGACACTATCTCCTTAGTTTGTTGTACTTAGCAAATGCATTCTGAAAAGTAAACAAGAGTCTTTCACAGCTACTTAATTTAGAAACCTAATTCGAACCCTCCATAGGTGTATTGCATAGTACTCCATTGCATACAGGCAATATAAATAAATAAATTTATTTATTTATTTATATATATTATTCATTGCAATTTGAAGCCTAGAGCAAACAAGACTTTATAGCTACTTTATATTTGGATACATGGCTCCAGGAGAGCAAATATTTAGCTTTCAAAGGGATAACAATTAACAAATACGTTCTTTTCTCTTTTCTTATACAAGTTGGTGATGTCTACGGTTATGGAGTTTTGCTAGCCGGAGATTGTTCACCAAGAAGACGCCTACAGGCTATTGATTACACTCCAATATGTTTGGTGAAGGTCGTTTAAAGTAATTGTAGCAATAATGGGTTAAGGAATCTATAGAACAAAAAGACTACTTATTGCCACCCAAAAAACAGAACAAAACAGAGGTGAGGGAGCAATCTTTTTGCAAGCAACTAAGGGTTTTGATTTGCTAATCCATTACAGTTTTAAACCTTGTTTAATCTCCTAATCTTGGTGAGAAATTCTTAAATGTTAGGATTATAATACAATTTTTATTTAAGGTCAATTTTATTATTAATTGAGGAGGATGAGTTTGAATTGGTTAAATGGAGTTTGTTTGGTGAATTGTGGAGTTTGTTGAATGAAATCTCTTGTGAAATGGAGTTTTGGCAATCTTGATTAAATCCATGCCTTGATGTTATCTGAAAAGCTTGTGTTAACATGTCTATTTTGATATTGAAAATATAAATTTAAAGATTTTGGAACCTAGATTGAACTTTGGGAATATAAGTAGTATAATTATAATTATGAATTTCTTCATTTGGATTGAAAGCTGTCCAAATTTTAAACCTCTCCCATATTTTGAATTGTATTATAAATTATGGTTCTTTTAAGTCTTTGAGACATGAGTATATTCATATATAACTCTAATTTGATCAACCGATCATTGGAAACAAGTTTTGGACCAAAACTGTCCGCTATGACTTAAAAGTTATAAAAATAGTTTTCTTCGACCAAATTTATGTCATAAACTTCAAATTTGATAATATGACTTATTTGAAAGTGTTAAAGATAAATTTTCTTAACTTTTTATAATACTTATATATATGAGTTTATATATTTAAAGTTAAATTCTCGAACCTTTTGTATATGTATATGTAGATATACATACCAAAAGACTATTTATATGTAGACTTTAAATTTTAGTAAGGAATTTTCATGAAATCCAATTTCCTACTTCATTAACTAGAAGCTTTCAAATTTATATGCAAGAATCTTTATGTTTGTAAAGATTTTGTGAAGAACATTCTCAAGGATATTATAAATCCCTCAAAGGCATGAATTTTAAATCCCCACGTTAACCTCCCCCAATTTTTGAAATAATCTCGATTTAGAAAAACTTCCTTTCAGATCTTTGTGAAGCCTTTCCTTAAAAAGGAAATATTTTAAGGTTATAAATCCAACTCCAAGGAAATTATATTAATGTATGCTCCATTTTCGAGATTTGAACCTTTCGAATATTATATGGGCTCCCTAGCCCTATTGCAAACAAGTCAAACTCACTTTTGAAAAGAGTTCAATCAAACGAAAGGATTTGTTCCATAGCTTGTAAATTCAATGATTAAAGCTCCATAGGAGCCTTTAGTATGGAATCGAGTCATGTTCGGAATAACTCCGAGATGAAAACTAAGTTTTGGAATCTATTAGGTAGGGGAAATAGATGCTAATTACATATGGTAATCTTATTAGTGACCCCAACCTCACTTAATATGAAGAAATACCTAACTAAAGAATCTATTACTGGCCAGGGGGTTAGCGCTAAGCACCAGCAAGGACCAAGAAAGCATTGAGCTGATGGCCTTGGGGGGGGGACTCCTCTAAATCTGAAAAATTGAACTCATATATCTATACCAGAAAGTTTGGCATGGTGAGAAGTTTTACCGCATGAACCCAACGGTACCTGGGGGAGAATCACATCTATTTATGTTTGGAAGTGCAGTAGAAAATATTGATCACATATATAGAGTGAGGCCAAGTGTTTGACATGACTTGGTCATGTATATGATATGTTTGAATCGTCTGTATCTTATCTTAACTGATGAAAATTATCATTTTTCTTCCAAACTTAAATGGTTTGAAACTTTGAGCTCTTGTTTTCCACTCTAAATATGCATTTGATAATTGTATTACTCTCTGGCATGACAAAAATCACATACTGTAGCTCACGTAGTTGCGTCAATTTCTTTCTTTTTACAGACTATGAGGAAGAACCAGGAAATCGATCGATGATCAATATATCCCCGATCATGATAGAAATTCGGATGTACTTTTGTAAATATAATACTGTAAAATTGAACGTCTAGTGGACTCTTTTGATTATAAATTTAGTTATAATTCCATATGGATGGAGTAATAACATTACATCTCACAATCAATCAACCACACAATTTTGGGGCCTCTTGCGTTTCATTTTGGTCCACTTCAATAAATGCGTTTCACAATCAATTTTCATATAGCAGTCTTTCATGGGTGTTTGATTGACTAATAATTACTTGGTATAAATAGTTTGGGGATGCAGTCTATTTACATTACAATAAATTAGCAAACTTGCCTATTATTATTATTATTATTATTATTATTATTATTATTATTATTATTATTATTTCATACTCATTTTATTTGCAATTATTTTTATTAATAGTATAAAAAAATAATGTTTTTTTGTTTGTTATTTATTTTAAAAATTAAACGTGATGTCTAATTTCTAGATTTTTATTTTATTTTATTTATCTCTCAATTACAGTTTTTTTAATAAATATATATATAAGGGGGGTTTTCCCTCATAAATTATTTTGTTTATTTTAAATGTGATTTATTTATCTTAATATATTCTCCTTTCATTATAGATTGAATGTCTCATTTTGATTTTAGTAAATTGTATTGAAAGAGTTTAACTTAGTTTATTTTGAATAAAATCATTTCAATTTCATTATATAGAATTTTCATTAATTTTAAAAAAAAATAAGATATTCAATTTCGGACAATTCAAAAAAAAAAATTGAAATACACTTAATTCTAGATTATAATAAAAATAAAAACTTTAAAAAGATTTAAAATTAATTCAAAATAAGTCTAAATTGATGATAATCTAAATTTTTTGATAGTCAAGATAAGTCGTTGGATTCTAAATTGATAGTAAAGATTCTAAATTGATGTAATTATTATATCATGGGTCTTTGGATTTATACCAACTGAGTTGTGCAATTTGAAGAATCTCTGGCAACTAAACTTGCGTATGAATATGCTCTCCGGTGCTGTAGGAATACTCCTCCTCCATCTCAGCAACTTGATTTCCTCGATACCTTCTAGTCTTTGGAATCTTCCGAGACTTTTGACTCTCAGCCTCTCTTCTAATTCATTAACTGGCCTTTTACCATCAGAGATGAAAAGTTTGAAGACCATTGTAGGTTTAGACTTTTCATGGAATGATCTTTCAGGTGATATTCCAAGTTCTCTTGGAAGTGCCCAATCACTTTTTTATGTGTCTCTGTCACACAAATTGTTTCAGGGTAATATCCCTCATTCCATTGGGGCAATAATGAGCTTGGAATATCTGGATCTGTCTTTCAATAATATATTTGGAAAGATTCCAAAGTCAATGGAAAACCTCAGAAACCTACGCTACTTGAACTTGTCTGTCAATAGGCTTGACGGAGAAATCCCATCTGGTGGACCATTTGCCAACTTTACTACTCAATCATTTCTGCAAAATTATGCGTTATGTGGCTCTGTTAGGTTAGGCTTCCCATCTCGCAATAATCCTTCTTCAAGTTCAAAAAAATTACTCAGATACATACTACCTCCAATTCTCTCAGCTTTGCTACTCATAGCAGATATTATGTGCTTGGTGGTGCGGAAAAGGATGCACAGAAGAGAACCACCAATGCCCCAGCAACAGAGAACAGTTTCCTATTATGAACTTATGAAAGCAACAGAGGGCTTCAGAGAAAACAATCTGATTGGAACTGGAAGCTTTGGTTCAGCATACAAAGGGACACTTTCGGATGAATCCATTGTTGCCGTCAAAGTTTTTCACATGCAATCTGAAGTACTAGCAAAGGAAAGATTTGAGGTTGAATGTGAGATATTAGGCAGCATTCGACATAGGAATTTAGTCAGAATCATTAGCTGTTGCAGCAATGCAGATCATTTCAAAGCCTTGGTTCTTGATTGCATTCCAAATGGGAGCCTTGAGATGTGGCTTCACTCAGAAGATGAAGATGATCACTTCTTGGACCTCAAACAGATTTTAAACATAGCCATGAATGTTGCTTCAGCTCTGGAATATCTTCACCACCATCACATACCAGTTGTTGTTCATTGCGACATAAAGCCTGGCAATATCCTGCTTGATAACTCCATAACTGCTTACCTCTGCGATTTCGGCATTGCCAAGATATTTGGGGAAGAAGAAACTATGGAGCAAACCAGGACTTTGGCCACAATAGGATACATGGCACCAGGTATTTGCCTTTTGCATCATTTTTATTTCCTTTTCTTCCCTTGAAAATCTTAGATTTTTCTTAGTATACAAAAAGATTTACAACACATCTCAAATCACCAAAGCAGACCAGTATAGAATTTATATATATATATATATATATATATATATATACACAAAAATGCTATAATGGGTATTGAAGCTCAAATTATATTGTGCTTCTGTTAAATCTCTCATGGCTAACTATGTTTATAAAAATTAAAATAAATTTGATCAAATATCCCTAGGATTTAGTTTATTTTTTTTAGAGTTCAATTTATAAATTGTATTTACAAAAAATAATTTTTTTTACAATAATTTATTTTTTATTAAAAAAAATAGAAGATAGTTGACTATCAGTTTTCAGTTAGAGCACGCTATAATTTAAGCTCCGATACTTATAATAGCATTTCCTTTTATGTATATATAACTAAATTTCCTATTTTACCCTTTAGTTAACTCTTTTATTTTTTTTCACTTCTTCAAAACTAACTAATTTTTTTTGTTTATCTATTTCCAATAAAGAGAAGCAATATTATCCCTAAAAGGTAAAGTATTGACCATTATTTTGAAATGGAGAGAATATAATAGTTTGAAAACGAATCTATTAAACAAAAACTGGTGAACTGAAACTACATATGAACATCTCTAATAACAATGATGTGTAATTGTTTCGAATCACAGAGTATGGAACTGAAGGCAAAGTTTCAACAAGCGGTGATGTCTACAGTTATGGTATAATCCTATTGGAAATGTTCACGAAAAGGAAGCCAACAGATGATATTTTTGGAGAAGAAATGAACCTCAAGCATTGGGTTACTGCATCACTCCTCAAGAACTGCATAATGGAAGTTGTGGATGACAATTTGATTATAAGGGAAAATGAGGTTTTGTTAAGAGAGGTGTTGTTCTCTATCTTACGTCTTGCAATGGATTGTTTAGAAGATTCTCCCCAAGACAGAATCAACATGAAGAACATTGTGGCAAGACTCCACAGGATTCATACAGAGTTTTTGAAAACTAGCTCTCTTATCAACAGGAGATGACAAGATATTGGAAGAGTACTAAAAATTAAATATAAAATAGTATTTGGTGCTCATGTATTTGTAATTTGAATAATTAGAAGTTAAATTAACTACAAATTTCATTTCTTTTCCAAGTAAGACATACTCCCTCAGTCACTAAATATTAGTCATTTTAAATTATAAGTTATTGTTGTTAGTTAAGTAGGTATTTGAGGGTATTTTTTTTATATTATCCCTCTAATGATCAAATTTTTGAATGGATGATTATAAGGCATTTTAAAAAGGAAAAAACTACTTTAATTTTTGCAAAATGATTGTTAACAATGACTGGGGAGTATAAAATTGTGTCTAACTATTAAGCTCACAGAAAACATTACCATCTCCTAAATTTGTTGTACTTCATTTAAAAAAAAAAAAAAACCCAACAAAAAAGGGTAAGGATTTGGCAAATCCTTACCGTTCATTAAAATAAAGAAAGAAGGTACTTCAGAACGCCAGTAGCCTTACAATGCAATTACCATTTTAAGAAACGGGTATAAGGAAATTGATTTCTAAGTCAAGCAACCCTTTGATCTTACGAGGAAGATGAGAAAATATGGTGATAGTTGAGTTCGAATGCCAAGAGCAAGCCAAATTTGCAAGACCATCTGCAACTAGAGCTGCCAATTGGGCACCCCGACCCGGCTCCAATTCCAAGGGTCAGAAAATTTAAAGGGTTGAGACGAGCCTACTCTTATATATATATATATATATATACGGGATTGTTATAAAACGCAACTGTTGAGTGCAACAGCCAAAACGACGTCGTTTTGGCTGCAAAATAAATGGATATATCCTTCCGACCCACTTATTTTGCAGCCAAAACGACGCTCCAACAGTTGCGTTTTATAGCAA